>CM071615.1:6934023-6949023 GCA_036365135.1 Miichthys miiuy | reverse complement strand
GCAAAATTAAAGTTCCTCGTAGCTGTTCTAAGATATTAGTGTGTAGGATTTAGCGGGATCTAGTGATGTAGTTGTTGAGAGCAACACCCTCACGCCACTCTCTCTAAGGTGGCTGAAAACGCAAAAATGTGAAAAGCCCACCTAGAATTAGTGTTTAGGTTGTCCATTCCAGGCTACTGTAGAAACATGTTGATTCAACATGGCAGACCCTGTGAAAGAGGACCCATGGTGTAGATATAGGCTCATTGTAAGATAAAGGCTCATTGTAAGGTAACAAAAACACAATCATTCTTATTTTCAGATGTTTAAACACTAATTATACATATTATATTAATTTTCTACCCTATTCTCTAAATAGAGCTCCATTAAATCTGACACACTGGACCTTAAAATAGTTTATTATCTTAAGAAGTAGGACAATTTTCTCAACCCATGAAAGACCAGTTAATCCTTCAGTTTGAGAAAACTTTTAAATTGAAATTCACTAAAAAGATACAATAAATACTACTGTGTATCTTAACCTAAATTACATCACAATTACATATTTCACAAAATATCACAAATATTTCCCTCTGACAAGTTCTGATGACGAGTCTAAAGTTGCATAAAATGGAAATACTGTATTATAGACATTTGATGTATTTTACTTGAGTAAAAGTACTTAGTTATTACAATAAATACCATTACAGTTTTGGTGCTCACATCATTCAAAAGAGATTTAAGTTATCCTATTATATAATATAATATTACGTAGTATATCATATTCTAGCAACTTAACAGTTTTTCTGATGTGATATTAGTATATTATAAAAGCCATTGTCAGTCTGATAGAAAACCTGCAGACCAGTCTCTCCCCCTCTGTCTGTGGAGTCAAAGGTGATGATGCACTCATCAAAACCAAACAGTGTAGGAAGAACATTCATAACACACTCACATCGCATTGAGGCCAGAACTGCGCCTAACGCACAATGTAAAACTCGCTGTAAGCCAGTTTACCTGCTGGGAATGTGAATCTATAGACACAGGGTTTGGTTTTACATGTCATTATCATTTACCTACAGCCACACTGCTTCTATTTTATCACCATTAACTCTACACATATACTGTATATGCACATTTTATGGTGTTTATTAACATGAACTTTGTATTTACAGCTTCACTGCTATGTACTTTTACCTCGTTGTTGTGCTAATGTATACATCAGGGTGCTGAAAAATGAAATAAGTGTAAGTGTGTAATAAATGTAATCGTCGACTCTCTTAGGGTCGCTTCTGTGGTGTAAGAATAGTTTGTGTGAAATACTGTGATGACACTAATGTATCAACACAGAGGCTCACAAATAAGAAGGGATAAAGGTATTAATGTTTTGTTATCAGATTGGCTGCAAGGTGACAGTGCTGCTCTTCATCTATTTTCTGGCCACCAACTACTACTGGATCCTGGTAGAAGGCCTCTACCTCCACAGCCTCATCTTCATGGCCTTCCGATCAGACTCCAAGTACCTCTGGGGCTTCATACTAATAGGATGGGGTGAGTTAAAAAAAAATAACAGACACGTCTTTCTCATATCTCACATAACACCTACTGTATGAGGAGGTGCAGGATGACTAATATATCCGTTGTAAACAATGCTCCAATTACTTCAGCAAAAATGATGCAGAAGGTTTTAGAAAATACTTGCTGTATAGCCACTATTGCCATGTAAAAGATACAATGCAATATATTCTATATGCATAATCTTTTTCCGCACCAAAGCAAATTTTAGGGAAATACATCACACAGCAGTGATGACAATGTTTGGTGCATACAAAGTGCTACACGTGCATTTTTGAAGAAAATGAATCACCCATGGATACCCCACATACAGTATGGATGATACGAGACCGAATTTGTGGTACTATTTTTAGTTTTTGTCCTTTTCCTACTTATGATGTGTAAGTGAGAGTGTGCAGAGAAGTGGATGAAAGGTATGTGTCCCCCAACAGAAATGTTCTGCTATTTTCTTTGAAGTCATGTTGATGCCGCCTCACGTCTTATTGCCTGTATCCACTTTTCTTTACAGTGTCGGCAGTGTATCCCATCACACAGCAGTCTTTAAACCTTTTTCTGTTTGCTAGCAGACAGAAGTGACGAGGAGGCACTTATAAACATATACAGAACTGTGAGTTATTCAGGTACTGCTTTTCCATTTATTCATGTTACACACACAAACACATAAGCTCTGGAAAAGCATCCTTCCTACCTGATTTAAACCAAATTCACAGACACATATGACACATAACACATAACAGTAATATGTGAACTAACATATCACAGATTTTTAGCTTGCTAATTGATGTTTCAAATGGTTATAAATGTAGATTAAAAAGAGTGAAATAAGAAAGGCATGACTTATAACAGTCTTCATGTGTATCAAAGGTGTCCTGTGGAGCTTCCTGAAACTATTTCTTTCCTCACAAAATACTTCTTCATAGCTCTACTAGTAGTTTTTTGTAATCGTCACCTATTCTTTTTCTCCATGGATGCCTCAATTATTTTTGCAGCACAGACTTTTGCACTATCTGTGCTTGATGTGTGAATTCATGTGGCGATAAGAAATTAATCATTTTGGAGCAGGTGAAAGATATGTCTGAGAGATTAGACTTTAATGTGTAACTCACGTTCCTCATCTGTTTCTCTTCCTGTGGTTTCTGTTATTTCATCTTTCCCTGTCTAAGAAATTTTATCTGAACTGAAAGTATGTTGTATTATATCACTGTGAAGCCCCTTGGGGCACATTTGATTTGTGATATTGGGCTTGGAATAAACCTCTTCCCTCAATTAATTATTTCTCCGTTCATCAAGGTGGCAGAAGCCCCCCCAAAACAATGCTCGAACTGGGATACTAAATCCAATCCGCTGACCTGCTAGCTAGCAAAATAGATGAAAATGTTCTTATGCTCCATCAGTAGCTTTAATCAAGTTGAACAAAAGTATAACTCATTTCTCAGTGCTACTCCAGTGCTCTGTACTCACCATTAAATTATGTTTACATCCGTTTGCCATGCATCACTCTCTCTGCCTCAGATAAGAAACTGTACAGCATTCATTTAATAATCAAATATAATCAGCAAATATATCTCTATAATATATTGGTTGGGAGATCGCTTGTCATCCACTTGTTCCACTGATTATTCATGATGACTGCCAGAAAGCTGCCATATACTGTAGATGAGGTAAGTAGAACAACAGAGGGAGGGCCTGTTTCCTCTGAGTGAAGTCGGTCTTGCATGGTCACAGTCTCCATTTTACAAACTCTCTTCTGCTTAAAAACTCTACACAGGAGGGCTGACAACACAATTTTGGTATTTATTACAAAGTTCAATGCACTTTGCCTGGTTGAGGACTTGAATAGCTCAAATATAATGGAAATAAACTTGAAACATAACTGACTAACCCTCTTAACCAGCTCTAAAGCATAGTAATGTTTTACAGTAAATTTCTGAATTGTACATACCACCTTTGAAAGCAAACAATGCTTTACAAAGACAAAAAACAAAATGAATAAATGCCACGGTGGGACGATCTGAGAGATCTGGTGCTTCTGTAGGAGGTGAGAACTTTGAGATGTACAGTATGTAGGGTGAGACTGAGATTTATAGACAATTACAGTAGAAGTTAATCCTAAAGAGAACAGTAAGCCAATGTAGGGATACAATATGACACAACACAAACTAATTCTGCCACTTTTAAGTTCTGAATTGTAAATATGAAATGCATTAACAATCATCTTTATGTATATAGCACCTTTCCTAACAACATTACAAAGTGCTTTACAAATGAAAACTAAAACCAGACAAAGCAGATAAAATGAAAATCATGAGCACAAATGAAGTAAATAAATAGGAATAGAAATAGTACAAATAAAAACATATCAAAAATTTTCAAAAGCTTTCAGAAAAATAAATAAGTTTTATGAAACTTGAAGAAGAATTGGTGAGTCATACCGCACTGCAGATCTAAAGAGTGGAGGGGTCACATAACAGGTCAACAAGACAGAAATCTATACAGGACCAGCGGGAGATGATGGAGGAGCCTGACTGATACCCAAGTACCTTTAGCACCTCTCTTTTACTAATAATGTAGAAGTGAAATGTCAAATGTTACCCAGGTAATGCATTGTGTAAACAGAATATATGGCATCGGCACAGCTCATTGTTTGTTTTGTGTAATCTATAGGTGTTCCAGCTGTTTTTGTGGCAGTGTGGGCGATCGTCAGGGCAACGCTAGCGGATGCCAGGTGAGAGAACAAGACACACTGTGTCCAAATGCACCAACAAAAGGCACATTTTAAAAAGGTCAACAAACCTAAAGGTTAAAATTGAATACAAGCATGTAAAGAAAGACAAAAAAGAAAATTTCTGGTTGCTATAATTGGTGCTTAATTGTGATTTGAATCATTTGACTCATCAGTCAGTTATCATTTAATTAACTATGCATAATTGAATTTGCAAAACAATTCTGAAAAAAATCGTTTGGGGTTTCGAGCTTCTCATTTAAAAGTCGTGTCAGGGACACTTTATGGCTAAAACTATGTGGACAGCTAAAGATAAAGTGTGTGGGCACTGCGCATTAAATCCATATGTCCAAAACTATGGACATTTATCAGCTCCTCTCTTGTGGGAAAGATTTCGATCTGATTTTGGAACCTGGCTGCAGAAATTTGCCTCGATTCCCTCAGTCTGCGCTCAGCCGCAATAAGTTGGCTTTCGGCTTTCTCGGATGTATTGGATGGTGGATGAACGAGGTCGGGGCTTTTTGCAGGCCAGTCATGTTCTTCCACATTAAACTCAGAAAATCATTTCTTTATGGACCTCACTTTGTGTATCTGGGTATTGTCATGCTGAAACAGGAAAGTTATTAAAGCAATATCACATGAAACGGAGTGATGCTGTACTGATTATCAGCATGGCTGTGTTTCAGTCATAGACATAAGACCACAGGCCGAGTGCTGAAGTTAATCACAACATGCTGATACGACATCACAGCCTTGAGTGTGACATTGTTTTTATACAACAGTTCTACATTTATTGGTTAACAGTAATAAGTAACAACAGATTATGATTTCTTTGTTTATTTAGTTCCGCAACTGGACTGAGACTACACAGTTGCCAACCAACACATACTGTAAACATTCCCTGAGCACTAGCTTGTTAGCTACTTTACGGAGATCTACATGTTACCACGGGCCAACTGCTTTGTATCATGTATGCAACCAGTGACTAAGAGCCTGTTGATAGTTGCTTTGGTGGAAATATCAGTCTTTTTCCTCATCGTGACGCTCTGATAAAATGTTTATAAGGTAGGTGTGCTCTCTTCAGCACCTAACAGGAAGCAGGAAATATATTGTTACTGAACAGACAAGAAAACTGTTGACGTATGACCTCCTTTATTTTGTTTCTACAGACAGTTTTTTTGTTTTTTACAGACACATAATCAATTGTTAAAATGTCACATTACTTAAACGGGAACTTGGTGTTATATTTTCCACGGACAGCACATGGAGCTTTAGTTTAATTGAAACTGCTAATATGTTTATTTTCGAACACTTTGTCAACACTTGTGTTGTGATAAGGTTGTCTGACACTGATTCCTGTTAGTTGCTGGTTTAAATAATGATTGTATAATGATTAACGGTGATCAGGCCATTATCAGCTAATTGTATTCAGTTTCTAATGGCAGTGTGCAGTAAATGGTTGCCCCTTCTGTGCATTTTTAAACTACTTGTAGAAATATGTTCATCTTTGTGGTGCAAAGTTTGATATATATACACATACTGTATATACTGTATATTATCATATACTGTAGCATTCAGATTTCCCTGAATTGGAACTAAGAGACCAACAATCCATGAAAAAACAGACCAAATGCAAAAGGTAAAAGCCTAACTCTGTCAAGAAGAATAACACCACTTTGGAAATAGCTTTGGACAAAAGCAGCAAGTAAATCAAATTTTTTGCAATTTCATATTGAAGTTAGGAACAGGCAAAAGTTATTGTAATGAAGTGCATTGTGTAGTAATAACATTTTGAATGTTTGAACGTTTGAATGACACTTTAACTTGGATAAAGTAACTCCAGCAGAGGTTAGTGTCAGAGTGGAGGAGAAACTAATGTTAGGAAAAAACATGTTCATTTTTTAGTCCATAAAGGAGACATGATTGCTCTGGGAAATGTCATTCTTTGTGATGGACAGAATTGCATAATAAAAGCAAGGCTTATAGTGAACCTAAACACAACGTCATTATAGTAATAGCCATTACATTGTGCATAGTACATTTACTTCATGATGCATGTTAAAGAGCTTTAATTTGTACTATTGTGTTCTATTCATATTATTACAACGGCCCACCTCTGTTATCTATTTGCAGGAAAATCTGAGGTTCAGCTGCTGAGTCGAGTCTTGATTTTTTTTCAATTCTGATGTAATGGTATTTCTTGCTAAACGTGACCTCCCACTGCCTCTCAGTAACCGCTGATAACATTCAATATTTGCTTCAGCGCTGTTCAAAGATTGGAAAAAAAAAGCCTGTTGGAACTACAATACAACTAAAATTACACTGTGTGAACTGAATCTATTGAGAACTCTTTTCTTGTGAAACATATTATATTGGCATAGACGCATAAGCTTGAATGACTGAATAAAAATGACTGTTTCATTTTCAAAAGAGACGGGGTCATAAGCCATCAGCAAAATGTCTAAATCAGGATATTATTTTTAATTCTGTTTTATTCATTTTGTTTAATTTGATTTCCATTATGTGACATATGCTAAGTGGTTGATCGCTAGTGATGGAAGTGGTGTAAATCACATTTAACACACCGAGTTGGGGTGAGTTGAGTTTATTTAATTTACATTCCAACAAAAGATATTAGGACCTTATCGGTGCAATTGTGTGTGTTTTTTTTTTTATATGGCATACCAATATAGCATCATAAATCACAAAAAATACACAAAATACCATAAATAAATGCAGAGAAGACATTTAAAGACAGAGAAAACTTAACAAGTGATATGTCATTTCACCACACCAAAAATGAATATACACATTTTCTATTGTTGATGTGTTAAACTAGACCAGAAGTCCCTTTGAAACACTATTTCCTCACAGCAACAGGGTTGGATGGATGGATGGGTGGATTAGAACTCTTGGTTGCACCTTCTCCATATCCCATAATCCCCACTGATGTGACTTTTTACCTGTGTTTGGCGACCCTGTGACCTGTCCAGGATGACTCTCAGCTCTGACTGACAAGGAACCCTGAACAAAATGGACAGGTATAGAAAATAGCTTCTCCAAAGGTCCTGAGGTTGAATTCAATTATTTGTATTGTGTTCAGACTGTTTGCTGACCATGGCTGAGAGGGAGGACTTCTATAGTTAAAGACAATACAAAAGTTAACATGTTATATTTCACACAACACAGGGTGCATTAGTCAAATCAGATTAATTGATTTCTTTTTTTTGGTGGTCTTCTTCATCCGTGCCCTGTGTCAAGTGTATAGCTTACTTGAGGCTCAGGAGCATGTCCTTGCATCCGCAGCTTTGTTTTAACACAAACACAAGTTCTGCATAAGGGAAATAGTGTGCGGTTGTTCTCATGGGCGTACAGCAGAGGTAAATTTATACTTAGGGACCTGAAAAAACTAGCACTTCTAGCAACTTCTGTTCAGACGTACTGCTGTTGTTGAAACTGTGTCTGGGAGGAATTGAAATGACTTTGTGGCAATTGTTGAAGTCAGACTGCTAATGTATTTTACTGTACTGCATTGATTTTTTTCTAGTCATTATAAAGGCACGGTTATGACTTATATTCCACAGTTTGTTCAGGGCTTCTTTTAGTTCTCACATTGAAAAAATCACATTTCAAGCTGAATGGGTGAAAATATTAAGCAATGGCCTTAACTTGCAAACACAAACCAGGGACCAGAATCTGCTTCTACCTGACTTCCACGTGTGTCTGATCCACTGCATTAAAAGGAAAGAGTGATTAGACAACAAGTTCCAGTTCACCTGGCACTGCTCTCCTGAGCCGTCCCCATACCAACGCTATATGTTATAATCATGCAAGATTTCCACTCAAAGTCACATATGGAGAGAAATGGAGCCAAACTCACACATTTTTTTAGAATCGCGTACATAAAATAGTCCCATAAGTTTTCCAAGATTAGCATGACTGATATGAAATGTATGTAAGGCAATGTACTGTCCAAAAACATTCAAGCTGCAGAAAAGTGAAAGAGAAAAAACAGATTTACAAACAAACAATTTTACAAGGTAAACAAAGCTGTCAAAATGAAAAGACAATGATGCCATGAAATGCCAGTTTTGAAACAGAAAGTGAAATTGAAAACCCAAAATAAAATATGGGAATGCTACACAGTATAAAAAGGGAATGTAAATTAAAAGGTAAAACATGTATAATGGAAAAAATAAAAAATTTAGGAAAATGGAAAAAAAAAGTCTTCAGAAAACTAAGAACAGACAGTGAGCTGAAACACATACAGCACATTGGATTTGTTCTCTTTGTTCTGTTTCACTTCTTTCCTTCAAATGCTGTTGTCTGTCATCTATCTTTAATTTCTAATTTTTTAATTATTTTATTTATTTATTTTTCTTTTGCCTCTGCATCTGTTTTTGCTAAGTAATATTTCCTTCTTCTCTAACCTAATCCTCTAGTCTATTTGTGTTATCTGCAGGTGTTGGGAGTTAAGCGCTGGTAACATTAAGTGGATCTACCAGGTTCCCATCCTGACAGCCATTGGGGTAAGATTGTGAGTGCGAAATACAGAGTTTGAATGTAACTTGAGACGCTGTAAAGACTCTTTCTGATGGCTGTGAAGTAGAAATTAACTCCCAAGTGGCAGTCTTTTGTGTATGTGTATTCCAGACATAATAGTTTTCTAAGCTTGTGACAGCATCACTGTTATAAACTTCACTTCCACACAGCTGAAAGCCTAGTTAGGGAAAGAGAGCTGAAGGTACCTGCTCTGGTAATAATCTTCACACTTTGTAGTTTATACTTAATGAAGGTAGGTGAGCAATTTTATTCCCTTTCAGCATTCATGTCCTGTAGTTATTTGTACTAGTAGCAGATTGTTCACAATTGCATAATTATAAACTGTTCCCTGTCAACCTCAAACATGAGGGGTGAAACGTTTTCAGAACTAAAACTTCAACTAATTTGTCTAATTTGTACTTTAAATATAATTTAATGCAAATACCTTTGTATTTCTTTTTTACTTAAAGGGCCTTCTTGTCTATCTGTCTGTCTGTCTGTCTGTCTGTCTATCTATCTGTCTGTCTGTTTGTCTGTCCACCCAGTTCTCAGTTATGGAAGTGGCATTTAAAGCTGTCAGATTCCTCGGCTTCAGATAGATTTAGATCATATACTTCCTGATCTAAACCAAGAAACTATTTTAATTTATATCCCCCAAAATAAGGTAGTAAGATTTAGAACTTGTTGTTTCATTGGCACCAACAAAGAGGTTTTCAGACCATACCAAGCAATTGTGTGCAGTGCACTTTACCACCACCCATGCTGTGAAAGCAGCACTACAACAGCAGCTGTAGTCCTCCATCAGTGTCTGTCTTTGATTCAGAGTTAGTTATGTAGTCTTAAACACCATTTGTACAGCCCATATTTGTTTACATTTTGGCTAATTTGCACTATTAAAAGTGTCCCAATTACCTTTTAGTTAGCAGTTTGCAATAATCAGGCGATTGCTTCAATACTGAAAAAAGACTTCATAATTATAATTACAGTCACAGTGTATTTAAAGGCATGTATTATGTCTGTGAGTATGAGTATGACTCTGAGAAGGAGTTTGTTTTTGACACAAATTAGGATTGTCAGGCAATAATGGTTTTACTTTATGTGCCTTCATGATGCATGAGCTATATGCGTGAGCTCAGGCATTAAAGATTTTCATTTTTTCTTCATTTTATATTACAATTATCAAAACAATTTCAAAACATACAAACATAATTGGCATTGGCCATGCACGGATAACTGTATTCTGTATTTTTTTACAACTGATTTAAACAATGAATGGGCATAATAGCCAATTAACCAAACCCACCGAAAATTTAAAGTTTTAGAAATCTGAAAATAGCTGCAAAGATGACACTGATGATGCATTAGTTGTACTAGCTACACAGAGTAGGCAATTACGTACAGTGTCCCCACCAACACAGGTCTCCAAGTACTGGCAAGATAAATAAGATTTGTTTGAACATGCAGGTTTTAATGATCTCCCAGTTATTCTATAAAGAAGATAAGAGGTGTTGAGATAAATTAGCAAAGAAAGTGAGCTGGAAAATCATTAAAAACTTGACTTTTCTTTATGCGGAGAACTTAAGCAGATGGTACTTCAACTCAAAATGCATGTAGGTACACTGCATACATGTAACTAAAGTAAATATAGAAATTCAGCCACGACAAAACAGAGTGTGTCTATCAACATCAAGTTCATGACCAAAAGGCTGCATGTGATGTAGAACACATCTGTCTCTCATCTCTCTCTTTATCCTTCTCTATTTCTAATTCAAATGAGTTTTGAGGCATGAAGCAACAGTATTTGTTCGTGCAAATCATGAGCGACAGTGTCTTTCTCTGTCTTTTAACCCCCATATGTGCACTGTTCCTCTACAGGCTGAGAATTCTTTTAACATTAGAGCCTGCCACACAAAAACCCAAATTAAGGAAAGGGATGATAGAGAGAGTGCTTGCTGTGAGCACCACAGACTGCAAAGCATAATGAACTACTGAAAAAATTACATGTTTTTAAAAGACATGTTCTTACTTACTTACAGATTGGAAAAAAAAACTCCTGCAGATTGTAATCAGAGTTAGAGCTGCTTTATCGGGACAAATGTGCTGCTGGTGTATGATGTCCTGAAGATACAGAAAGTGTCTCAATAAGACCACATGTGTTGTAGATTGAATTCAACAATCCTAATACACCGAATTAAGTGTTTTACTTGAATTACTTATAATTGCTTGTCAAAAGATTTTCCTTTGCCTCAGGAAAGTTATTCTTTCCACGTCCTTATAAACGATAGCCTGGTGATAAATGGGCTTTTAATAACTGACATTTGTGACAGAACAATCTCAGATTGATTTTAACAGTGTGGCTCTATAATGACAGTCAGTCAGTGAGTCGCCTGGTTGATAAAGACTGAAATATCTCAGCAAATGCCAGTCTCAATGACTGCCACTGATTTTTTTTTTTTTTTACTACAAAGGAAACATTAGGAAGGAGGTTCTCCAGAGGATGCCTCCTATTGACTTTGGTGCTCCGTGATTTTCCATCTAGCACCACCACAAGGTTGGCATTTTGTTGTAGTCTGGTTGAGACTTGTCTCCCACAGGTTGTGATGAACTTTGGTCATCTTTTGACTTCCCAGACAGACAAATTTGTAGAAAAGTAGAACAATTACCATAACTGCAGCAATTTTTGTACAAGAAATCTGTCTAGCTGATCCTGTAGAACAACAAATATGCTGAAAATTACGTTATTACATGCAATTTAAAAAAAAAAAAAAAGGTTATGATGTGCAAAATCTTTGCTGTGTTGTGCACTTCTCAGCTGCTCCAACAACAAACATAAAGGAACATGAAGTAAAAGTAACAGCTGCTACATTTATGTAATTAATAAATCTTTAAGTTTCAATCACATTAAGTGACTTGACAACATTAAAAGGGCCGACCGAGGATGGCCACTGGTTAAAAAAACAGCCACTCAGCATATCTTGTGTTTCCTGGCCTTAATTCCAATTTTATTCATAGCAATCTTAACACACTCAGATTCACACTTCATTTATCTTCAAAAATTCATTTCATTTCTTGTCAAATGTGACCATGTGAAGATGAGATCTGGCTTTAAGTAAAATACTAACATTCAAAGCCACTCATTCATACCTTGATTATACTGTATCTGTCTATACAGTAGTACTAATCTTGGCATGTTTGTGTGTTCTGGAACTATGTGACTTCATTTCTCATTTAAGTGGCACCTAGTATTAAAAAGGATGAGATGGATTCAGGGGACTCTGGCAGTGGAAGCCTCGATTTGTCTTTCTCAGATTACTTAGCCTCAACCTCATTAAAGTCTCTAAGAAGAAATCCCTGAACTTGACAAAACAAAGCTTTTTTTTCTCTTTAGCTGAAATGAAAAATGAATTGATTCCACAGAACACTACAACATGTCACGTTAGGGCATGTATAAGCTATAGCTATAAGTGTTTTTACAATTGTTATCCACAAAATTACCCCGCAGTGATTCAGTCCTTTTTTCCAACCTACTTTGTGATCAATAGAGTTAAAAAGGCAAATATACAGATAATAGTTATTTAGAAAGTTTTATAGTTATTTATTTTTACTTCAGGTTGAAGCTAAAATCAATAAGGTTTTAAAGAGTTGCAGTCTCTGCAGTAGGGCACAGGGAAAGCAACAGTGAAACTGGCTGGTGAACAATTGTTTTGTTGGTTTGCACTCGCTCAACTTTTGAAGCGGAACTGTGTAAACAATTGTACATGATTTGTTATTTTTCATTATCCTATAGGTCAACTATAATAACAAGTAAGAGAACTTTTCCATCTCTGTTTTTTTGTTCCAGCTCAACTTCATCTTGTTCGTAAACATCGCACAGTGCTGGCCACTAAAATTCGAGACAAACGCAGGAGATACGACACCAGGAAACAGTACAGGTTTGTATTCAACTGACTGTATAAACCTGGTGTAAATCATGTGCTGAAAATGTGTCCAAACTTTCTCTGTGATACATGTGTGTCTTCATTTTTATATCACACCTGGATCACCTTGATTTCGAGGCATTTATTTGTGAAAATATGTAAATTCTGAACAACGAGATTGTGTTCAATCAAAACAAGGTGATCATGGGATTATGGTTATTAGAGAAGGTGACAGAGCAGATGTTTAAAATGTTGAGATCAAGTGGCGCAACCACAATATGTCTGTTCCTTGCATTGATTGCATGTTATTGTTTATTAACTCAAAGAAGGGGAAAGGAAGGAACAATGGGTTATTCCTTCCTTCAAACATTTGTATCTGTTGCTCTAAGCCCCGAGCCCATTTGTTTCTATAATGAAGACATACATCTTTAAAAACAGATTATTAATATACACAGTTTTAATGTAACACTTTTGCTATTTTGAGTACACAGTTCGCTCACACTGTCACTTGGCAAAGTGACAAAATACAGTGCACTTTAAGTACACTGTGAAGATGCGCTCATGATGGTCAAAAAGTTGAGTATGGAAGGCTGAACATTTCCGCCCTCAATGGTCACCATTTTGGTTATGTAGTGGAGTACCACAATGGCCATACAAGAATTGAGACAAACCTGCCCTGACAAAATCAGCAATCTGTGCCAGGAAGTACATAGCGTACCCAGTGTACTACACAGAAGTATATTAACGGAAATATCCAAATTGAGACCACTGTAGTTTTTAGAAAATGTTACTGGTATAAATATGTGCATGAGTAGTTACAGAAATTCAGTCAATCAGTGCAACAGTCTGGTTTATTGAGGTGCTTTTAGTCATGGTAGTGACATAGTTGGTCAGTCAATCCACAACTTCAGTCTAGACTGAAATATTTCAACAGTTCGATGGATTAACATTAAATTTTGACATACATCTATAATCCCCAAAGGCTGCATCCCTCTAACTTTAGTAATTCTGTAACTTTAATTCATGGCCATCGTGACGGCACATTTGTGTTTTTGAGTGATTTTTTTCAACATCTATCAGTTGGATTGCCAGGGCTTTTGTTTGGTTTTTACTTTCCTATTCCTACTTTCCTTTCCTAACTTCACTTTGGTTTATGACAAAAAAAACTACAATTATTTACTGCTAACTAACTTTGTGTTTAGGAGTAATAAGCTAATAACAGCATGCTATCATGGTTAATAGGATTCCTTTGCAGAGGAATAAGTTACAAGTTAGACAATTTTAAGTACCATCATTTCATTTTTGTGTTTGTTTTTTTTTAAACCCTACAAACAGAAATCTTAGTATGATTGTTGCCTTTGATTTATGCTTCATTAGCAGTCTGTTTGTCCCTTTGTCAGAGTATGGTGGATTGTACTCAGTGATGTTGTGGGAAATTGCATTTTGTCCTGGAAAAGTAGTAAAGTGTCCTCAGTGTGACTTTGTAAACAATTTTGTGTCTGTGGGACATTTTTCCGAACACACACTCACACACGCGCACACATGCACAGATATAATGTGTTCTAGCATTTTCACATCTGCAATTATCACTCTTCCCAGCTGGTCCTGGCATCAATGTGTCAGATAAAAACGTTCTAATTACAGTGTATTTTCTAAGAAGAGTACCGTATTGAATGCTGGAAGCGAGGTTGGTTTGTGTAGACTATTAGTCAGAACAGATGATAGTGATTGTGTGCAGTACACTGGAAGCCATGCTTGAAGCCAAATACAGCACATGTCACACAGGCAGAAAAATCTAAGTGAAGTCAGGGTGCCCAAAAATGAAAATACCGACAAAGGCAGCAGGTGATGGAAAACAGCTCTCGACAAAACTCAAAGGAAAATAGTGAATATGACTTTTAAAGAGAGTTTTGATGCTGATTAAACCTGGCCTCTAACAATATGATAGCTCCAATAGCTGGAAATAAAAAGTTGCAATTTATAACAACTTGACAATCAGTTCCATCAGTTATGATAACTGTACTCACCAAAGTAATTGCTGTAATCTTTGAATGAGTATGTCGTGGCTTACAATATTCTAAAAAAATACTCAAGCAATAAACCACAAGAGGCCTTACACTGCTTACTGTTTTTATAAAATAAATACACAGCAACAAGAAATGCAATAACTTGAATAGTAATAACAAAATAATCATTCTTCTTTCAAGCGACATTTAGCAGAATGGTTGCCAAGAAACAAACTGACACAGCTGTACACAGACACAG
>CM071615.1:6727517-6933523 GCA_036365135.1 Miichthys miiuy | reverse complement strand
CTTTCTAGTCTACCGACCACTTGACCACTTGACAGTACGTAGCTCCTTCACCCATTCACACATACACTGATGGCATTGGCTGCCATGCAAGGTGCCAAGTGCACATCAGTTTTTAGGAGCTAACCATTCATACACATTCACACACCGATGGCTCAGCCTTCGAGCAATTTGGGGTTCAGATCGAACCGGGGATCGAACCACCGATCTCCTGATTAGTGGACAACCCGCCCTACCCACAGCCGCCCCGTCAAAAATTGTGCTCGTTGTTTATAAAACGTTGTTTGGAGAATCTTGAAAAAATATTTCTGTATAAAGATGAAATCAAAAGCACACAGCCGCATTTTAGCCTATGCGGAGGCATTTGAGCCAGTTTAATGAATACGAACACTAAGCACTTGTACTGTATAGTGGGGGGAGGGATTGTAGGCTACTCTACGATATCAATACCATCATCTAAAGTGCTTTCAGTGCCTGATGTAAATACGTTACCGGCAGCCATATTAATTGTGGTAGAATAGAATGAGAAAATGGTGTTGCTATTTTTGTGTGCTTGCTGCTATGTGCAGGCACAATCCCCCACTAATTGGTTACCCTGGTACTGCAAAGGCAAATGTGAGAAGGCATCTAACTCAACAACTGGGCTGCTCTGACTGACAAGCAATTAAGCACTGAAAGCCCATTTTCAGGTGCACCTTTTCAGTAAAATGAAATGTATAAAGATCAAACCACTGACATCGCAGTGGAGAAAAAAATCCTGAAAAGTGACAGGTCTGCAGAAATATTTTCCATCTTGATGAGGAACATATCAAGCGGATGCTCATTGGTTTGGTATGACGTTACGGATCTGATTTCTTAGATACAACCCAATCCTAACATTCATGGGCATGCAGTAGAAACAGCAAACTAATTGCTGCCATGTCCTGAGGACATGTATTCATCTCAAATCCACCATTTTGCAGCATTCTGATGTCATAAAACTATTGCTCGCTCTGAAGGCTTGGGAGTGCCCAAGTCACTGTGGTAACTGGCTGAATGTTGAGGAAGAGGCCACGGTCCAGCTACAGTTTGTGTGTGGCACAAGACTGCCCTCCGATGGAAGATTGACAAACTGCCTCTAAATCAGCCTAATGCACCACATTTCAAAAGACTAATTTTGTTTCCAGTAAAACAGATTGCTGTAGAGTAGCTCCAATTTCAGAGTGGACTTTATTTTATAAAGATGAAAGCTGTATGAACTACAGAGAGCTACATGGGAATTGACTCTATTGCCCTGAGTACAACCCCCTACTCTGCTACTGTCGCCCCAATGAGCTCTACCAATAAAATGCTTTGGAGTATAAAGTTGAGGTCAATCAATTAAAGCCTTTTTGGAAGGTTCAGACCAATTAAGGCTCAAATACTAGTCTGCATATCAAAATGTTTGGGGTTTAGTGTGTTTTTAAGAGATAAATCCTCTCTAAATACTAGAATGAGAAGCTCAAATAAAGCACTTAGAGGTTTGGTGTCATGTTCAGTTGCCCGTGTAACTTCTGGAGCAGTAGTTCTCAACCTTTATGGCTTGTGAATGCTTAATAATATACCTCTGCATACTCATATGTGAGTAATGGCCAGTTCAAACAAGTGTTTTTCTTTTTTCTTTTGACTACACTATCTGAATACTTCTCAAGGAGTGAGGATTTAAAAAAGCAAAAGAATATAAATGTGTAGTAAATGTAGTACATTTGTCCTGCTTTGCTTTCATTTACCTGCTCACAACCCCTCACATTTATCTTGCAGACTCTCGGTACAGACTGTGAATTCATTGTTGTTACACCAGTGGTGGAAGAAGTCTTAAAATCCTAATCTCTATACTTAAGTAAAAGTACCCATACAGCAATATAAAAATACTCCATTGCAAGTCAAACTCCTTTATAAATACAGAGGAATTATCAGCAAAAACATACCTCATATTTAGATAGAAGAAGAAAATGGTCCCTGAAATTCATTCATATATCATTACATATCTTATTATGAGATTGGTAATTCTGATTCAAAAAGTGTTTTACTGTTGCAGTTGGTCAAAATGTAGCTAGTTTGAACTTTGGCTAAGTTATCCCAACCAGGCCCCTATGTTGGTTCCCAATAGAGAAGAGGGAGAAATGTGATATTGTTTAAATATAGGAATCTCTACTTGAAGGCAAGCCATATCAAACTTTCTCATCTCCACACAGTTGCTCTGTCACAGCGAGGAGTTGGTCTCATTGTTGTATTTTCGGTCTCAGAAAGTTGCAGTTGCTTGGACGCACCCATAAATTTACTGGAAAACTGTAAAAGTGTGGTGGGATGCGGTAGCAGTTTGACCATCCAACTGGTGGATCATACTGGCGCTATGTACAATTTATTGTCATGGTGTTGGATTTCTTGTTATTCTGTAAAACTCCCCTCTCTTTGTGGCTGTAACAACTAATTAGTTTTCACCTGTATCTTCCTACCTTCACTCTGTTTGTTCGTTGGTTTAAGTGTCAGTTCGTATTTGTCTGCGTGTCAAGTAAAAGATTCCTTGAGTTTTTTTCTTTGACTACAACTTTGTTTTCTTGGAGCTTGTCTGTTTTATGGATTTTGGACTTTGCTTGCTGCTTGGATTTGTTTACCTTCCTTGGACTGCTCTCTGGTATTGACCATTCCCTGCCTCATCAAGCCTTTTGCTCATCGACATTTCTTATTAAACCATTGTTCAGCATCATTTCTGCCTGTGTGGTCTGTGTTTGGGTTCTTTTTTCTTGTGCTCTTGGCAAGCAGCAATCTCCAGTGCTGGAAAATGAAGCCAATGCGGAAGTGCTAAAAACTGTAGTTCCTCAAGTGGCCACTTGAGAGTTGGTCTCTATAGCTAATTTTCCTGTTCATCAACTGTACGGGGAATACATTTTTTTTTTAACTCACCCGTTAAGGTGATATTAAGGCTTAAAGTTATGCATAATTAACAGCGTGGCTGTTTTCAATGACAGGTAAGTGCCATTAAGATGCCTTAATGGCACTTAAGATGCATCATTTAGCCTGCCTCAGGTCCGGCAAAGATACACATCTTTGCCGATATAGATTAGCTGGGAGGCAGTACATCCAACATAGTGGCGGCGACGATTTCTATTCCATTTTTGGACAATGGGATTGGGCTTGAACAGGAAATAAATAGTAAAATTGTGGAGTAAAATTATAAAGTACCATAAAACAGAAATACTCAATGAGTGTTTCGGGAACTGGAGGCCTACTTGAGTCCAGAGACTTGGTTAATGCCACCACTACTGTGGTGAACTTTTCCTTGCATGCATTGTGACAAAGTTGACTTTCATCGAGCCTCATTTTTCAGTGATCTGCAGTGCACTTTGCAGTTGACTCACTCTTGAACTCTTTTGGATTTCATTTGTGCCTCCTAATTATACCTTTGGCAACTCTCCAGACAAAAAAAGAAATGAACCAGAGGATGGATGATGAGACCGCATCAATAGCCCAAGAGAGAATATCCATTGATAGGTTCAAACTGAGATGCCGTGCAAACGGTTCTCTCATCTCTGGGGTGCAGAGAAATTGCTGTAACAGTGGCATGTATAGCATGGGACCCTTTGCACCTGTCACATCCCATATGTCTGGTAATTCATCTTTCTGTTGATACGATCATCTTGTCTCATAATTCATTATTTGTGATGTACAGTATCTCTTATGTGATTACAATAAATAGAATTCTGTGATTTCCTATGATGACATTACTTTCGGATGAGCGTCTCCTTTCCACTTTACATTGTGATTTGTTCAAAAACAGACAAATGAGCGCCCTGAAGGACCATCCCAGCTCATTGTGCAAAAATGAATCGTATTTCTCATTCTGGTCACAAACTCAAAACTTGGCTGGTGAGATTACATTTCATGCTAAATTAATGACTTTGCACGTAGGAGGGTAATTAATCATTTGTTGGGTCCTTTTCTTTGGCTCTTAGAGCACCCTGGCCCTCTCAGAGACCCCTGCTCAAAAAACATCTTGACATTTTTGTAATTACACCTTTTCTCCTCAGCACAAAGCAACTCAGCAGCTGTTGACAAACTGAGGGGGGGTCACATTGGCACGGCACAAATACAATAAGGCTGTGTGTTAGCCATTGAATCCCACCGGCCACAATAGTGATCATTAAAAACCATTTGTCAGCCCAAGATTTAGTTTTATAGTTTAAAATTTTAGGTTTTTATTAATTTTTTTTTTTTTAAGAAAAATGTTTGGTAGATACATTTGTGAAAGGATCTACTGATACACTGTACTGAATAATAAATGTTCCTTGTAGCATACTGTAAATAGCAGTGGAAAGTACATTTACTAAAGTACAGTTATAATCTATACTACATTATACTAATATAATACATTTTGAGGTAATTCTACTTGTGTTTCCATAGTATGCTGCTTTATACTTCAGCTACACTACAATTCAGGAGTAAATATTGCACTTTTTAATCACCACTACATTTATCTGACAGCTATAGATCAGGATTTTACATATAAAAAAAACTTCATGAGCCTGTTAATTAAAATGCGTAACTAAAGATTAGATTTGGAGTTTTTGGCTTGGGATCTTGGGGCCCCTTGTCAGTTCGGTGCCTGAGTTGCGAAGAGCAGATTATTTTGAAATGTAGTCAGTTACTGAATATAAATTTCAGACCACCTACCATATACTTTTTTAAAGAGGTAATCAAAAATAAAATCAAGAAATTCTTGACTATGTAACTGTAAACGTAATCCCTGCAGGGCATTTCCCTCTAAACTCTGAGTCAAAAAAGTCCAAGTAAGGGCAACAGATCAGAAAACTCTTAATTTGGAAAAAATGATGAATAACTTATTACATCGTCTCAGTTGGCGTCTGTCGCTGCTACATCTGCCACAGGATTGAGCTTTGTGCTGTGACTGTGCAGACTCTGAATACATCCAGGTGACATTGCTTGCAGTTATTACCATCGACAAGTGGAGCCTTTTCAATCAGAAGTCTGGCATACTGATTTTGTTTTCCAGCTGCTCAGACTCCCACCTGGGTCACATAACACTGCAAATCAGACACATTTTTGGAGGTGCGGCACGAAAAAAAAAAAATCCCATAAATCTACTATGAATGAACTAATTTAATATCAATACATATGACCCCATCAGCACTTCCCATAGGCATAGACAATTACCTGCCTGAGTGTAAAAATGCAAGAGGCCCACACAAAAGAAAATCACATGTATTCAAACAGACCCGCTCATTCAGCATGCAAAATTATGCATGCCATAATTAATTGCTATTAAGACTGGATTAATGTCGCCTTCACGATGCAGACAACCAAGCCATAATTGCCTCTGGTGTTGCATTCACAGCTTTGCCTCATTACTGAAACAGATGCTAATTTAGCATGAGCGGTTTCAGGTTGACAGGTGTGTGTGAAGTGTGTGTGTGCATGTGCACGCTCTCCAAGTGGATCGTTACGCTATATTCACCTATGTGTAAAGTGTACGGTGACAGGAAATGCAGAGTTGAATATACATCATAATAAGCGACGGCATGTTCAGGAGGGAAAAAATATTTTCCTTTTGGTGGAGCATCTTTTAATCGCAATGAATGGCACAGACGGTAATTAGCGTGTGAGGAGAAAGAGACTTAATAGCTTGGGAAAACAAACCACTCTGCTGAATTATTAAGCTGTTTAACTAAATTAATTGATTTTGGACCTATTAGATTTACCTGTTCTTCAATTGATTAGGGTTAATTGTCGCCCTCCTTTAATATTTTCTGAGAAGTAATAACTCAAATGATGAACTGATACTTCAAAAGATGTTTATTCCTTCGACAATAAACCCCATTAATATATTTCATGCAAACATCTTCAGCTATTTTTTAGAGAAACTATACAAAAAAAAACTACAAAATATTGTTTTCCAGGTCAGTTCAGTTTGTTTCTGACGTTAGCGTCTCAGTCAGTCTATGATCTCAAACGTGTCCTCACATCTTCTTCGCCCGTTTCTTGGGTCTCTGGTTGAAGACGGGCGAGGTCCCCATCAAGGAGTCTGGCGAATGCGAAGCGTAGCTGCCGTCTGACACCGCGCCCCCGGGAGAGGGCGCCATGGCTCCTCCTGACTCACTCATGGTCGACATGGGCCCCCCTTCCTCGAACACATCTCCGCCCAGCACGCTGTGGTGATGGTGGTGGTGGTGATGGTGATGGTGGCCGGAGCCCTGGCCCTCCTCGCCATCCTGAGGCTCCATTTTTACTGGCCACAGCGGCGAGTTGTTGGCCCCGCCTCCACCTTACGAGAGAGCGCAAGTTCAGCAAGTCAAATCCACTGAGTATAAAGTGTGTGTTTCAGGCTAATTCTGTTCTCACCTGATGTGTGAGGAGAATGGTCACCATCCAGGCCTGAAGCTAGCCTCTCACCGTGGGCCCCGAGGACTCCCATGGGCAGAGCTTGGTCCCCGGAGGCCAGGTCGGCCTCGGGCTCCTCGCTAACAGGGAAGGAGATGTCACTCATGGGCTCCTCCTTGATCCTCGGGGGTTTGGAGTCCTCAAGAGCCTTCTCTGGGTTCACAAGTCGTTCGTATTCCTCCGACAGATCCTTACTCACCTGGAAGAGGAGAATCTTTTATTAGTCCCATTTTACAGGTGAAACCTCGAGGACAATGGAATGTAAGAACCGAGCCTGGATGATCTATTATTTCAATTCATCATCATTTATTATAGAATATATTTTACATATGACACAAAATGATCCAACAGATTGTGAAAACAATGGTCCGTTTTTCAGCTCATCACTTGCATATCTTTAGAAATCATGTTGGCAGTGAAGACGGTTTCTGTCTCGCTTCCAAGCAGCTTGCACACAAATTGCCATACGGTGCATTGTTCTCACTTGTACACAGTTCTTTACGCTTTCTGTGATGATTCAGCACTGCTGTGGTGAAGCTTTCACTGAAAACCGTTTTTTTTCAGACTCGCGGGTTATTTTTCCAACTAATGGTTCAGTCTACAAAAATGTCAAAATAAACCTGTTGTTGGCAATTTATATGTGCTCTTTGTATTGTGTGAATGTTGTTGTTGCTTCTTGCGTGCACAGCAGGGCATTAGCAGGTAATGACGGCAGTCATGTAGCAGGTAAACAGCTGCGGGGAATAACGACTGTACTTGTGCATCTGTGTCAGTCTTTGTCCTGTCATACAGTATTTGTTAGTTGTTGTTTTCTTTCTTTCAGCTCATTTTTATATCTTTCATTCAGCGCACCCGGCTTTTGTAGCCGTTTTCTAATCTGCATATGTAATATAAGTGTCACTGCTCGATGGAAATGCCTTCAAATGACCTCAAGTGATGGAGAACAACGGTGAAAAATGGCCATCATAATTCCCCAGACCCTGTGGTGACGTCTCTTTTGGGAAACTGGTCATTGGTGATGGTAGACACTGTTTTTTCTGTTTTTAACCATGGTATAAGCAGTATGCCAAAACCTTGAATGGCTGACAGATTTATATTCAGTTAATATTGTCAAATAGCAAAACCCTATGAACAGTTATGACCCACTCAGACCTCACCTGCAGCATGTAGCTGTGATAGTCCTTGATCCGCACTTGCCAGAAGCGCTGCAGGGCCAGCACGCTGCCGATGCCCATCTCGTGGAACACTTGCTCCACCACGTCTGGGAAGGGACTGGCTCCGAGACGAGCCTCCCGGTCCACCGCTACCCGCAGCAGGCGGGTGACGCGCAAGTAATGCTCATGGACCAGGTCCGTCAGAGTCTCCAGCACGCTTTCCTGGGCCGACTCAAAGCCGGCATGGGCCAAGACGGTCGCCACTGACTGGTAGAGGAGCTGCCTGCAGGAGAGCCAACTCAGCTCTGTGACAGGCTCGCCTTTACCCCTTAAGATGGAAGAACCAGCAGAGATGAAAGGAGATAAATTAAGCTAAATTTATTTAGATTATATCTGTAAAATGTTAGATAATACGTAAAAAGTGAATTAGAATATCTAAACTGTGATCGCGTACAAGTTAGATGCTTTACTTACACTAAACAAATGAGTGTATCATCTTGACGCAGATACACGGGCAGATTAACTTACTTATAGAAGTCACTTTCAGGGTCACTGTGGCGGAGCTGGAAGGGCTGCCGCGGGGCTTTGCTGTCCACAGGTAGCAGATCATCTGGCATAACAGGTGGGGTGGGAGGACGCAGGGGCAGGTTGGTATCAGCCTCCTCCAGCCTGCTGCCACCTTCAGAGGATGCTGAGCTTTGACCCTGAGCCTGGGCTTGGGCCGCTGCCAAGAGACCACGGAGGCGGCGGGTATGCTGACACAGCTGGACTGTGTGGATAGTGAGGCTGCAGGGCTCCGAGGGGATGTCCAGCATTGTAGTGGGCCGAGGACGCTGGGCTGAGGGCTGGTGCAGGGGAGGGTCCTGCATCTCCACTGAGCGAAACTCACGCTGGAGTAAATCAAAAGAGCTGCGGCTGGGAGGTGCTCCTGCAGGTCCGGGGATCTCGCCCCAATAACGCATCATGATGAGTGATGAAAGGGACGAGGGGAGCTCAAACTCGCACTGCGTCTGAATATCGGAAAGGTGGAGAAGAAGTTGAAGTGAAAAAAAAAAAAAAATAGCCTTGAGTCAGATTTTTGGAGGTCAATAGGAAACTTCCTTCAAGACACTTTAAAAGGTTAGACTTTTGCAAATAAACCACGTCAAAATCGCGCCAAATATCAGTCAAAACCACGACAATTATTAATAACATAGTGACAAGCGTGTACTACTTAGACAATTTAAGACCCGTGTAACAATGTACTCGTCTTGTGATTATATTGGCATGCATTTAACCAATCACTGCCACACTATAAAGAAAATATTAGTAATCTATAATCACTGCATTTAAATATGCCCACACAGTGTATAAGACAGTGATTAAAAACGTATCGGAAACGCAGTTAGGTGTCGTTAATGTATGCCGAACTGAAGGGCAAACTGCAGTGAGTCAAGGTGTAACATGTTTGTGTGTGTGTGTGCTAAACAGCAAAACAACGTCGCATGTCAGGTTTCTGGTACGACATGAGCATGCAAGCAAACAACGGCTAAGCTACGTGTACGGAAGCTAAGTGCGTAGCACGTTTGTTGAGCTGGTTAAACTATATGTAAGTTAAAAAGTTAAACTGTGACTCACATTACACAGAGATGGATGAAATGTCTGACAGTAACTGGAGTCCACAGCCCATGTATCAGTGGAGGAAGCTGCACAGGAAAATCAGGAACTACACTTTCTCGTCCTTGTTGTAAAAATACCCGGGTGAACACATTAGTTCCGCTATGAACCGTTTATTTCGACCGTTATAAGATTATAAACTCTATTAATGTGTTGTGTAGTTGTATTTAAAATTGAGTTTTTTTCCAACAACAATTTATATTTTTCTGTGGCATATTCTTTATTAACAGTTTGTCTCCGTTTTGTAGAACGGTACAAAAAAAAACCCGGCAAAATTCACAGTCACACCAAATAAACATGGCCGCCTCCCCGCCGTCAGACGTGTGTGTGAAAAACACGGATGAAGAAATGAATAATGTCACGGAGACGGACGAAGGCTCGGCCACGGAGAGTGGACGTGAACATGAGAGTAAGGACGTACAGAAAACTGAACCAGAAACACAGGACACTTTTAAGATACCGACTCTTTTCGCGGCGCCTTCACTCACTAGCAAACGCAGCAGCAGCAGCGTCGCCACCGCTCCGTCCAAAGCAGCCGAAACAAAACCTGTGACAGAAGATAACAACGCTGAAACAGAAAACACTACTACAGAGGATTGTTCGGGACCTGTGGATGAAAACAAACCCGCCGAGAAGGGCCAAGAATTGGACAAAAAAGTCGTTAAAGACAAACATGTGGCTCCTGTCAAACCCAGGGTGCTCCCTCCTAAAGGCCCCCCGGCTGGTAAATTCCCCCCTCTCCCGTACACAGAGCCACCTTGGGGTGGCAAGGCTCCGGATATCGCCTATGCTTTGGAAATCCTTAAAAACGGCACCATAGTGGACACGGTGCCCCTCACGCAGAGAAGTTACTTCGTGGTCGGACGGTTACCTGTGTGTGACGTCTCTCTGGAGCACCCCTCTATCTCCAGGTACCACGCAGTGATTCAGTACCGAGGACAGGCTGGAGAGGAGAGTCTGTCGGAGAGGAGACCGGGTTTTACGTCCATGACCTGGGCAGCACGCACGGCACTGTGGTGAACAAGAACAAGATTCCACCAAAGACTTACATCAGACTGCGCGTGGGACATGTTTTAAAGTTTGGTGGGAGCACGAGGCTTTTTATCCTGCAGGTAAATGATGTTTATACTGCAGTACATAGACTGACTGCTGGGCTCTGTTCTTCTCACACCATCTGGTTCATGTAATAACTAATAATTATGTATAGGAATATTTGCAGCAAACACCAAAAATCAGGATCAAGACAGATGAGGCGACAGTTAAAGCCTTCAGCAAAACATCTAAATCTATTGAAATAATCACACAAAACAAGAGTTGTGCATCTGTGCCAGAAATAGTAATAAAAGTTATTTATCAAGAAAAAAGTGCAGCTGGGTCCAGCTTGTCAAATGAATACAGTTTTAAAGTGAACATCTTCAACGTTTGAATACATGGGCGGCACGGTGGTGCAGTGGTTGCCTCACAGCGAGAAGGTTTGAACCTCGGCTGGAGCCTTTCTGTGTGGACTGTGCGTGTTCTCCCCGTGTCTGCATGGGTTCTCTCCGGGTACTCCAGCTTCCTCCTACAGTCCAAAGACATGCACCTAATGAGGTCATTGGTGACTGTAAATTAGCCGTAGGTGTGAATGTGAGTGTGAATGGTTGTTTGTCTCTATGTGCCCTGTGATGAACTGGTGACTTGTGTATCCAGGGTGTACCCCGCCTCTCACCTAATGTCAGCTGGGCTGGTCCAGCCCCACCATGACCCTGATGAGGATAAGTAGTTACTTGGTCACTGGAAAATCAATAATAAAAACAGTTGTTGGGTGCCCAGGCATGCTTACTCTTTACAGTGAGAGAGCCTATCACACACTTGAGTAATCTAACTCATGATTATTTAATGCATTAATTAACACATGACGTATCATGAAGTCCTGTAGCTCACCACTAACAAATGATCACTGACTATAAGTGATGAATTCACACTTGATCATCATTTATTTCATTTCATAATCTATAATATAAATGTTTATTTATGTAACTGTTTGTTTATTATGTAAATGTTTTCATCTGATGACCCGATTGATTAGATCAAAGCTTCATATTATATATATTACATATCATATATCAGTTAAGTGTGACGTAATCACATAAAGTCATAGTGTTGTATATCACATTACTTTGGGTTTTATGTATTTTATAGACTAAAGCAGAGTTTCTGTTTGAACTGGGAGGCAGCGCCCCCTGGTGGGGCACGGAGGCAGTGTGTCAGTGAGGGAATCGAAAGACCTGAGGAGAGCTCAGTCTGATGTGTTTGGGGACGATACAGGGGAAAAAACAAAAGAGCTTTCACAGTTAAGAGTGTTAGATCTATTCATGTGTGTACGACAGACAGGAGAAAAACAGATGACACTCCTTAAGTCTGAACTGAACAAAGTTCACTGCCAGTATAGCAGCAGAGCCTTGTGTCTGACACAGCAGAAACTCGTTTCAAGTATTTTTGACCACTCTTCCACTTTCCTCCTTCCACAGGGTCCAGATTTTGATGAGGAAGAGGAGTCTGATCTAACAGTGACGGAGCTGAGGGAGCGAGCACGAAAACAGAGGGCCGAGCTGGAGAGGAGGATGATGGGAGAGGGCTCTGATGATGATGAGGAGGAGGAGGAGGAGAAGGAGAAGGAGAAGGCGAAAGCAACAAAAGCCAGAGCAAACCGTCGACTGAAGACTCGGGATGCTCGTGGGGAATGGGTGAGCCTTCCTTCTGGTTGAAGGATTACGCCACAGCATGTTACGTGTCATCTGTGTTGACATATTGCTGCGTTGGTGTCAACGTTCCTCGCGAGTAACTAAAGATGCGCGTTAATCCTTTCTGTTCTCTCCTTTTCTTTCATTCCATCTGTCTCCGTAAATCCGCCGTGTAGCTGAGGAGGCTGTCCCGGAGGAAGACGAGAACGAGGAAAACCCTTTTTCAACGGAGTTTCACGAGGACCAGGAAGCTGCCTACCTGAAAGACCCAAAGAAGGCTTTGCAGGGCTTCTACGACAGGGAAGGTGAGAAGATGTGAGAAGCCGTTTTTGTGGTGCATTTGTGTAATTCCTTGACTTCAACTTCGGCGTCCTTTTATCGTAGGAGAGGAGCTGGAGTTTGAGTATGAAGACAAAAGCCATGGCAGCTGGCTCTGCAGAATAAAGTAAGTGACATGATTTGTGTCTCTGAAGTTTACAAGATATACTCCTTTTCTTTGTCATGTTGATGTTGACGATCTGTCAGGCTTCCAGTGGACGATGCCATGGGCCGACAGCTGGTCGCTGAGGTGACCCACACAGGGAAGAAGAAAGAAGCAGCCATCCAGTGCTGCCTAGAGGCCTGTCGGATGCTGGAAGCCAGAGGGCTGCTGCGCCAGGAAGCAGGTGTGGTCTCAACTCCAGTGGGAATGTCTAAAAGCAGACTTATAAACCACCATCTGGAGACTTTTTATAGCTTGTGATCATGATCGAAACGATTTCCCTGTTATCTTTCTTTATTTTAAGTGTCGCGTAAACGCAAGAAGAAGAACTGGGAAGATGAGGATTACTACGACAGCGATGACGACACCTTCCTGGATCGAACCGGCACCGTGGAGAAGAAGAGGCAGGAGAGAATGAAAAAGGCGGGAAAGATTGAGGAGCGGCCTGAGACCTATGAATCATTGGTAAAAAATCTGCTGCTATTTATACACACGATTGTGAAAAATCACTCTGTTTGGACTGGATACATCTTTACTACAGCTCGTTACATGCTCACATTGACTTGATTACAATTTTCACCATCTTAATTTAGCTTGTTAGCATGCTAACATTTACAGATCAGCACTGAACCAAAGTACAGCTAAGGCTGGTGGGAAAGTTTTGTGGGTATTTGATCAGAAAGCAAAGTATTGGTTGAATTTGACCGTAAATGACAGTAAAGCATTCATTGTGAGGAGGTCATGAATGTCTCTTGCCAGATTTCTTGGCAATCCAAATTCAAAAGTTTGAGACGTTTCACTGAAAACCACAGACGTGAACGTCACAACAACAACAATAATGATGGTGCCTGAGGAAAACATCAGGGGAATCACCAAAGTCAGAAGACTTCATCCTCTGCAGACGCGAATATCTGGACCAGATCTGATGGCAAATCCATCCAGTAAATGTCGAGATGTTTCAGTCAGGACTGGCCCATAAACTGGCACATCATCTTTGGAGCCCGCCTCTGCTGGCTTCAGGCTAATCCAGAAGTGAGCAAAGACGCGGATCTTGGGTGGAGCTGAAGCAGGCTAAATGAAGCCTGGGTTCTCAAACAAGCCTTCTGTGACGGCGACCACCTGTCAGTCAAAGTATCCCTTCTCTTAATTCTGCATAAGTTTAAGCATTAGTATAATTTGAATGGGTGTACTATAAAAATTCACCCTCAGTACAGTCAACAAGCAGGCTGTAAACATCTTTATTTCTGCTGTGAACTTGGACATTTTATTACGGATGCTTTACGGAGATAACTTTCAAGTGGCCCTTCGAGGAACTCCAGGTTTTGGCACCCCTGCCCGTTTCTGCTGGTCCAAACCATATGAAACCACAATCTCACATCATGTTAAGCATGCTTCTGTGGTAACATTCATGCATTTGATTTTTCATGTAGGTGGTCAAACTGTCAGAGGTGGAGAAGGAGCTGGCAGAGACTCAGAAAAAGCTCAGTGCTGATAGAGGAGGTGAGTCACGAAGGCCTGTGGGTTCACTGGCACCACGCTACCTACAGACGCATGTTCTCCTCGCGTGATCCTGTGTTTCATTCCTTTCGCTTAGGCTCCTCCAGCTCGTCCACTGAGGACCCGCTGGATGCCTTCATGACAGCAGTGCGACGCGAGGCAGCAATGGACGCCGTGGAGCGCCGGAAGCTCCACGTGCACGTAGCCGACTTGCGCAAAGACGCCCAGAGGCTCCGCAAACTGGTCGAACTCACACGGCCCGCCCAGATGCCCTCACTGCTGCCGAGGTCAGACACAACGCTGCGTTCAGGGTTGTTCGAGAATATGTGAATTGCATTTTTTTTCAATATATATTAGGCCACATTTTAAACACTTAAAGATATTTTGATGTGTGTTGGTGTGATAGTGGTAGCTCCGAGACAGAGAAGCCTAAAAAGACCTTACCACTGTTTGGAGCCATGAAGGGAGGAAGCAAATTCAAACTGAAGACTGGTACCATCGGGGTAGGTGTTGTTTCTCATGTCTGATAACTCAATCAAACCTGATTGGACTGAAAACACTTGTGTTCTTTTTATTTCTGACTTCTGCTCAGCCTCTCTGAGAGAGCTCCACTATTGATGTTTTCTTCTCTCTTGCAGAAGTTGCCTCCGAAGCGTCCCAACTTGCCCGCAGAGCTCTTCAACATGAAAGCGCTTTCGGCTGGCGGAGAAGAAGAGGAGGAGGAGGAGGAGGAAGAAGAAGTGGAGGAGGTGGAGAAAAATGAGGATAATGATGATGAAGAGTGCGCGACTATTACAGAGATGAACGTTGACTCTGAAGAGTCCGGTGCATCCATTTCTCAAGAGAGAACGTCCTCAGGGCAGCAAAGACGGGAACCAGCTCAAGAGCCAAAAGGTGAAAGACGACTGAACTCAGTGAAGAACTGTTGTTTTTATTTAAGTCGACAAATCTGCCCTGTGTGTTTCTGTTTTCTGAATTCTGTTCTCCACTGGGTGGCAGTAGATCTGTGATGTGTCATCCACACAGTGTTCACTATCACGTTGACTGACGCATAGATTCCAGTTTTATTGATAAATATTTAGAAAAGAGGAGTCAGGTAGTCTCTGTGACTAATGTGCACTCGAGGTGCCATCTTGTTGGACTGTGAACTGAATGATTCCACTTTATGTTTTTGTGTTTCTGACTGGATATTAGAGCAAAGCCACAAACACAGTAGAGGCGAGGAGCGTGCTGAAGCAGCGCTGCAGCTTCCTCAGCGCAGCAGCAATAACAAGGCCGTGGCCCCATCGTGTCCAGGTGGGTTCCTCGTGTGTTTTGTCATTTCCACATTAGTCTGCGCTTCTTCTCTTCAGTATCGGTGCTCCACCTCTAATGTTCTCCACCCGCGTCTCCATAGAGTCCAAAGTACAAGGTGACAAAGAGGCAGCAGAAGAGCCCAGTCCCAGAAAGAACGGGAAGAAGAAAGTGATGGGTCCCAACAGAGTAGGTCCACACACACACACACACACACACACAGAACATACATACAGAAAAATGTGACTCAATTGAATTTCCTCCTGATTCGTCTTCACAGCCACCGGTGCAGCTCTCTGGACAGTATCCAGAGGACGACCCTGATTATTGTGTTTGGATGCCTCCTGCAGGTAAACTGTCCGACCTGACCTGACTGATTTGTACTACACTCTAGGGATATTCATGACAACTCAGTTTAAGTTAGACGAATCTAAAAGCAAAAAGAGCTCAGAAAACAGTCAAAACGGTCAAATTTAAATACTGTGTAAACACAGCCAGTCTGCACTACTGTTAGATACCCCGGTATGTCCTGTTACACACTTTTGGAGGAGCCGCATTTACATTTAAATGCCAATTCTTTAAGATGTGAAGGACAAAACGTAGATGACGTGGCATTGGCGATGACGCAAAGCTGCAGAGAAAAATGTTACAGCTGGCAGAGGGCAGGGAAGCTAACGCTAGGTTAGCTAACTAAACATATCGCATGTCAGTCAGCATACACAGTGTAACGAAAATGTACGACTATAACTTCTAAAGTAGGACAAAGATGACATCAGCTGCAGCCCGGCTCGTGGCAGATGGCTGTGTAAAGACACAACAGTTAACTTTTGCACATCATACTCCCAAGATTTGACCGACTGATCATGTTCTTAGGTTATATAATATCTCCACCCTATTGCTCTTTGTTCTGATAAGTGAGATATGAATTATTTGTCGAGATCTTTTAGGCCTTTTCGTACGAACGTTTTCAAACCTGATGAATGGAGGTAATCTGGAATTCAGATATGAATATAGCATGTGTATCAGACTGCATCTATGCAGCAAACATGAGGTATCACTGATAGCTAACTTGTTGACACACTGATGGGCTTGTATGTTCTTGGTCTGCTGAGCACAGGAATGAAGGGGGTTATTTTAAAAAAAAAATTTTTTAAGGACATGGTGAGAGGAAGTAAACAGGCTTTCATGGTCCATTTGTGCAGCTGAAATTGCAGCGACATTTTCATTGTTCGCTAAGGAATGCAGATCAACGGCACTTCTAAATGATAAGATAAGCTGGAATAAAAATAAACTTTGAAAATGGCTGCCAGACTGAGCTTGGATTCGGGGTCAGAACTAATTGCACTGCGTCATTTATGGGATTGTTTTAATGATTGCATACAAGTCAGTATTTCTGGGGGGGTGGCTGAGACATTCCAAGCATTTCATTTAGTTTTACATGATTTTCCTTCCTTTGAACATGAATCGGTATGTAACTGTGAATCCTTTTGATGCTAAACCTCGCCGTTCTTCACTCACAGGACAGACTGGAGATGGCCGCACAGCCCTAAACGACAAGTACGGCTACTGAGGTCTCGCGCCTCCACTCCACCAGCTTTTACACCGCAGATAATACCTGCGACACAAAGCCTCCAGCCCTCCTTAGCCCCGACCGTTAACCCCTCCATCCATCCCAGTTCCCGTGTGTGGTTCAGTTTAGATGAGCCTGTTACAGAGCAGGCAAAGGAAATAACGCTGCACCTTTTTCTTTTATCCTTTGGAGATATTTGCATTCTCAGACTGCCATAAACTCAAAGCACACCATTCCATTTCACATTAAAACTGGCAAACTTGAGGAATCGCCCTCCCCTCCCCTCCACTCTTCACAGAGCAGACACTGGGCAGTCAGCCCGCTGGCACTTTTCACCCGGGACAATAATAGAGATGGGTAGCACTTGAATTTTTTTTTTTTTTTTTGTCTTTCTGTATTTGAATCCTATATCATCTAAGCAGAAAATAGAAAGGGACAGAGCGGGAGCAGTAACTGATCTGAATTCAGCTTTCTGCTGTTTGGCTGCTCCTCTTGCAGATAAGTCCACCTGACATCCAATCTGTATCCCTCCCCTATTTGGCTTCAGTCGATGGCTGGCATAACCTTATTTTTTATTTTTTATTTTTTCCAAAAGGAGAGTGTGTAGCAAGAAGGGAGAGAGAGAGAGGGGGAGAGAGAGAGCATTGAAGCAGCTTTTCTGACCATCTGGACACTTGGATGGCTTACTGGATGAAACGCAAGCTGATAATGACTCAAGCTAAGTGGAGTGTGTGTCTCTGTCTACACCGATATATATATATACACACACACACACAGTGAGTCCAACCTTCTCAAAGTTCTCTTTTTAACAAGATTGTCTTCATGAGCGAGTCAGCTATCGGTGTGTGTTTGCCTAGAGCAGGATTCCTCGCTCTGTGAAATCCCACTCAGTGCTGTTCTGCTGGTTTACCGCCATACTTTCCACCCTCGTTTCTCAAAACACAAAGTAAAGAAATGTAAACTGTATTTTCTTATATGAATGTATAATAAAATTGTCTGTACATAACACGGGAGTTGCTCTAAGTTTTTTTTTTTTTTTTTTTTACACACTTCGCTCTCCTCTAAATTTTCCAGTCGTCCCTCCACCCTGGTGTACCCTTCAGGGGCTCTTCTTCACACCCAACCCAGTTTTGACGTCAAGAGTTTCTCTGCCCTCTTTGATGCTCTCTCACATGCACAAAGAGCATTTCTCAGGGTATGATCTGGCACAAAGAGGCTTGTGGTCTTGGCTGTAGATCTCTGCTCTGATGTTCTGCGCTGTAACCTACTAATCAGTGACGGAAAGTATTTTTCCTTGCCTCAGAACACATGAGAGGAGTCCTCTATCCTCCCACCTGGCACAATCTTCTCACACTCACTTAAGATGATGGTCCAGTGATAAAACCCACTCATTAAGTGCAGTATTGATTAGTGCACCTTCAATGTTCAGCATTTAGTTGTTAGACACAAAAATCATGGCTCTATTCTTCAAAACACAGAAGATAAAAACTGATCTTGAAGGAGAGTAAAATTGACAAAACCAACATAAAACTGCCTTACAAGGGACGACCGAGAGACTTCATCTCTACCCCAACAACTGCCAAAACATATTTTATCCCATTAAACATAACTACACCTTCTGAATACAAGTTCCGGTCTTTAACTAAGCTAAGACTGGCTTAATTGTCTTGTTAAGTCATCGTAATAAACAGTTCATTCAAACGACAGATGGATACAAAATAAAACTCATTAAAGCCATCTTGGTTAGTCTGTTCCAGCAATCACCAACTCTGGTTTAGTTAAAATAAACCTTTAATTCACCGTGAGAATATTCTGGCTATTCGCTGTTCACTCGTTCTTCAGAGGCAGACCATTGAATTAGCTAAGTCACCCAAGAAAATAAAAAAATACTGGTCGCACTCTTGCCAGTCATCATCAGGTGATAGAGAGCTGTCAAACACATCAGTCACATTATGTTTGTCCAAAAAAAAATCACATCCTTAACAAGAGGCCACAGGGCATTTATTGATTCTTGTTGTGCAACAATGGACGAAAAACATGTCACAATGTTACATTCACTTCGGCGGAATCTTAGTTACAGTGGTGACATTGTGTTTTAATCAATTGATCAGCTCGTTTCAAGAGCTGAGAACTACCTCAAGTTTTCATTCGATACAACAGGAATGTAATTTCAAGGCATTAGGAGATCTTTAGAAAACACTGGGATGTCTTAGATATACCAGTGGTCCTCTTCTACCTAGAAAGTAATGAGGTACAATATTGGGGAAAGAAAATGGCACACTACAAGTAGGCTATGCATGACATAGCACCAATTACACTTGCCAAATGTGCAGCAAACTAGTCTCATACTTCCTTATTTCCACATACCTCTCTTTCTGCAAAACAGCGAATTCATGCAAGTAAAGAGGATACAAGTACTTAAGTTTGACCTGGACTAAAAGTGACAAGTTCATTAAGAAACGTACATCATCAAAAGGTCAACTACTCAACTACATACATGTCATACATGTTTGTTATAGCTCGTCATGACCTGCATATTCAATGACACATCCAAAGAAGTAGTTTTTCAGACAGACGAATGTAACCACTGTCTATGTTCATCTCAACAATAACTAGATATAAAGATATCAGATGACTCAGCTTGCCATGTTTAGTAATGTAATGTTACCAAGAACCTCACGAGATGCCCAGTAATGACATCAAAAGAAGAAACCCTGGAACCATTTGATTGTCTTACATGCATTATTTCCCTTGAATATTGATCCAACCCAGACTTATATCCAGATTTTAACATGGTTGGCGTTGTCCCTTTGTACCACCTCTGGTCCACAGTCCTCGTCTTCCTCCAATCGCAGGATCCTTTCAGAGACAGCTATACATAAGCAGAACCTGAAGTATCCTTCCAAGTGTTGTGTTGAAGCCATTTTGTTCTCCAAATGTTGATTTCACGTGGAGAACAGTGACCAAAAGTGACAGCATTACAGGGTGGGATTACCTGAGTGTGCAAGAGTCAGACCATCAAACAAATGTCTTTTACTAGCGGTCAGTTTCGGAACAGTCACTCCTTGGTCTTGCTGCAGAAGCCGCATAATGAGCAGCCGTCTGGAAATGAAGAAAGCGGGAGGGATTATCTGGCAGTGGATGATTTTTTCTTATGAGCAGGGAGGATCCTCGGACGGGGTCAGGGGGCTGCAGGGGGGCACTGTGCTCAAGGAGCGGAAGGCGAAGATGGAGGGATCGTAGGTGTACCTGGGTGGAGGGCGACTGCTGGTCAGATTCTGAGGACAGAAAAAAAGAGAGACAAGTGGTCACAGTGAGTAACAGGCCTGTCAGCCGTGTTTGGGTTAATCCAGCTTTTGAGCTTTAAGGGATGGAAATGGTGAGGATTACCCTGTGTCCATGAGTTGCTGTAAATGAACGGTAATACTATGTCAGTTCACGTCAATATGAAGACAAGATATTTAACGTTTAAACCGGTAACACCTTTCTGGAACCTCCACAGGTAAATAGTAACAGGTGATGGTATGAAAGGGGCGTCCTTGAAAGGCCATTCACATGCAAGGATGGGGAGAGGTTCACCGCTTTGTGAAAAACTGCTGCGGCAAATAGTTTAAGAACATTTCTCAATGAACAATTGCAAGAAATTTAGAGATTTCACAATGTCCAATCCATAATATCACTAAAGGATTCAGAGAATCTGTAGGAATCTTAAGGGGCAAGGCTCAGAAACTGACACTGAATGCCTGTGAACTTGGATCAGCTGGTACTGCGTTAAAAAAACAGTTAGTTGATGTATCAACTACAAGTGAAGACTCTAGCGTGCAAAGTCACATATCAGCACCATCCATGAAATGCTGCTGACTTCTCTGGGCCAAAGCTCATCTGAGATGGACTGACGTAAAGTGGAAAAGTGTGCTGTGGTCTGACGAGTCCACATTTTGAGTTGTTTTTGGAAAGCATGGATAGACGTGATGTCCTCCAGACTAAAGAGGAAAAGGACCTTCCAGTTGTTACCAGTGCTTAGTCCAAAAGCAGTCATCTGTGATGATATAGGGTGTGCTAATGCCCATATCATGGGTAACTTGCACATATGTGAAGGCACCACTAATGCTAAAAGGTACATGTAGGTTTTGAAGCAGCATATGCTTCTATCCAGACAGCAACTTATTTCAGCGAGATAATGCCAAGCCACGTCGACACACGTGCACGACAGCATTATTTTGGAGTAAAAGAGTGTAGGTAGTAGATGGACTCGTCAGCAGTCCAGACCTGTTTCCCGTTGAAAATTTGTGGCTACAGCGGAAACCCTGGACTGCTGAGCATCTGAGGTCGTATATCAAGAAAGAAAGGGAAAGAATTTCACTTTTAAAAGTTCAACATTAAGTTTCCTCAGTTCCCTAACACCTACCAAATGCTTCAAGAAAAGGTGATGTAACACAGTAGTAAACATGACCCTGTTCACATCCCATTCAGACTAAATGTACATTTGCAAAAAACAGTGAAATATTTTGTCTTTGTGGACTTAAAAAAATCATTATTATTATTGCATTCTGTTTTAGTTACACAGCATCTTTGGAACTGGATTATATAACACTGAAAGAAGTGAGTGAAAACCAAACTAGCAGTGGTGGGGAAATGACTGTGCCTCGTTAGAACATTTTCACACTGATTTTTTTTTTCATTCACACTGCAGGTTGGGTGACATAAATGCTTTCACAGAGCCCCCCACCCCCCCTCCGAGCAAAGCCTTGCTTCTTGTGGCTCTACAAGCCCTCTGTCTAAAATTAGCCCTGGTCATTTTCCTCCCTACAGGAAACGACAGGAAATGACTTTGTTGGATTTGGCAGTGAGGCAGCACTTTCTCCAGAGCCTGCTGAGGGGGAGTGAAGTTTTTGAGAAGGTGGACTGAGAAAGATTAGGACCCTGAGACGGATTCAGTGCAATTAGGAGCTGATCCAATGGAAAAACTTGAGTGTGTGTTTATGTGGATAGCTGCATAATCTCACTGTGAACCAAACACCTCTCTGAGAACAGAGATATAGATGCATCCTTGGTACCCACTCGAAAAGTGCCCACTGCTGCTGGAAAAGTACCAGTGACATCAGTGCATTTGAAATAAGGCCCCATTAACAGTGCATGTGTGGCTACAGGTGTTGCTATGACTTCAGCCAACATCTTAAGGGATTCAGTACTGACAACTGAGCCACAGTAACACAGCAACAATTCCCAATACCACTTAGAGCTGTTTTATCTACCAATGTTAATATAAACAGGCAAAAATGAGAGGTGGGAAAACAAATCGTAGCCGAGAACAAGCTACAGTAAACTTGATAGATGTTTCGATGTTAAGATGTTCTCCATATGGTGGCTGCGAGTCAATCCAACTGTGGGGGAGAATCGTACATCAGGATGGCTCCCTAGCCACGTTAGCAATCCCCACAGAGTTGTCCTGTGGTCACATCTGCAGTATGATGGACATTTAGGGCCCAGAGGGGTCAAACAAAGTACAAGTCCCAAAGACAAGGCTCTCCGTTTGTGCAGACATCAAAAGCGGCGGTTGGAAAACTGAGTTTAAGAGAGTTGAAATGTCCTTATTGTTTTAAGCTCTTCTTGTTGATCATTAATTTAGGCCTCAGTCTGCACTTCTGAAACATTTCCACACTGTTACCGGCCCTCTGTGAAAGCAACAGTTCAACAGTTTTTGGAAAAACATTTATCACATGGATGGATCGCTGCATGGGCTTACTATTAACAGGACCAGGGCCCAAGGCCTCACAGGGGCCTGAGTATGAAGTGACTGTTATAAACATGTCTTGTTAATAAAAACCAAAGGGTACGCACATTTTCCCTCAATTTAGTTTCCTCCACTCCCCAGATCTGCACCACTTCCTCACCTCAATCAATCTTCATCTTTCTCTCCGCCTGTTCCTTACAGTGGCTGAAACCAGACGCCATCACTCTTGCATGGGAAGCTCTCATCACCTCTCTCTTATTCACCTCCAACCCCTCGAGGAAGGCCTCAGCAGCAGCAGCGGCGGCCAAAGCTGTGTTTTCCTACTGCTTCCACATGACACCACCCCCACCCTAAAACGCACACACAACCACCACCATCAACTTCCTCGACTCCCGTAACAACTCCCATGCTTGAATGCTGCTTCAATCCAGTCTCAAAACCGGGGGCCCCCATCCAGATCCAGTGTCTCTTCTGGATACTGGCCAGGAGGGAACCGAGGGTTGACAGACAATAAAAAGGGGAGGAAAGAGAGAGGTAGCAGCAGAGAAAAGACAGAGATATGTAGTGGATCACGGTATGCCGTGGTACAAAAAGGTAGGCAGAGTGAACACAAGCCTCCAAATGGCTCATCAATCCAAAGACTCACTGTGTACTCACTTCAAGAAAAAACAAATCTATGAACTGGAACATACCCAGTGCCCACAGACGTCACTAACAGGGACAACAACACTACCAACTACGCCAGTGAGAACAAGAGGATAATGAGCAATATCTCCATGTATCAGTGGAGCTAAACAGATAGCAGCCGGCCAGGCTATAAATGGAAAATGACTTCATCCCTGGAAATACACCACAAGGGAACCGCACAACACTCCACCTCCTCTTCCTCCTCCTCAACTCCATCGCTCCTCGCCACTCACTTGTTCTTCCTCGACCACTTCAAAGATTACCCTGCGTTTGTTTGATACATATTTATACTGATGATGCATGCCTGTATGGAGGATTGGAGCAACCTAGATGCTGTTACAGTTGGTGCAAGTGTGTGTGTACATAAACAAGTGTGTGATGAGGTTCCACTGACACTATCCCACACAACGTGATAATAACGTCACTTTTCTCACCACACTGTGCATCCTTCTGGAGTGCCCCGCTCCGTGCCAAGATGCCCAGGCTTGTTCCAGTCGACCGTCCAACATGGCTTCCCTTACTCACTACAAACAAAATCAACCCATACACAGTTGCAGTACTGAGTTGGTGGGTGATTATTGGACGTTGTTGGAAAACCACTCTAACGGGAAGATTGGGACACAATCTTTGGGAAAATACCTTTTGTCTTTACAAAGCTATTTAGTCGAGGAAATGTGCACGTCTAAGACCACTAATTGGACGAGTGGAAAGCTTGGCTATTAAAGGTTGTTGAGTGAGATCAAGAGATCAGACAAACCTGGAAAAAAGAAAAGAGCACATGTTTCTTCTATCCCAAGTATCACTGCAGTAAACAGTGTTTAGGCTCGGTGCTGTTTGCAAAAGGAATCTGACAGCGCTATCAGATTTTCAGACGTCTCAGGCACGACTCTGCTGCTTGCAGGGCATGGGAACAAACGCTGTTGCCAGATGCTGTCCCAGTATGCAGTTTGGATGGACATCAAGGTGCTGGCGACAAGACAGGCCCGGGCTGTTCACGGGGGCCGAGCAACCTTGCAACCTTATCACTCCTGTAATGGACACCCTGATCTGGACCGCCTATTATGAATCTACATAAAAGGAAAGGCTGCAGATGCAAGCGTGTGTGCATATTCAAATTAACACGACATTGGTTTTTACCGTAGCATGAACAGTTTGATTATGACAAAATGCTGCAAGAATGTTCTGTTTATTTTCTGCAGAAAACCAAGTTGAATAAAAATGAACTCACCCGGATCTTTATAGTTCGCGTTTTCCCTCCACAGTTCTTTTTCAGCAGCATTTTCTGTGAAGAAAAACAAGAATTAGAGCATACGCGACTCGAATAAAAACAGATACTTCTGCAGCAGCTTTGCACACTTTTTTTTTTCTTTTTTTGACAACTGTCTGGATAAAGTCATGCTATGTTTATGTAGACCTCAATGTTGATCCTAATAACGGGCCCATGTCAAAACTATTATGTGAACATTAATCTTTATATTGAAAACATCTAGCATGATGAGGACTGTGAATTAATATCGAATCGGGAGGATCAAGGAAGTGAGGAAAATCCAGCTGTCTCACTAAACTAAATAGTCAGTCAATGAAGCTTATGCAATATCCTGTCCACGCAGCTCCACTATTCTTAAAAAAAAGAGAAAAAACAGTGGGGGTGGAGGGACCACACAATCATCGAATTGTCTCGAGTCGGTGAGGTAGCTTCTAAAGGGGGAAGGGAGCACAGGAAAGAATGGAAACACAAGACTCCTGCTGTTGTGATGTAGGAGAGAGCTGGTGTGCACTTGCCCTCATGCTCACCTCCTGCCAGCCCTTATCTTTTTTACCACTGACTCTACAGTCCATGTGGGTGCATGCTGCTCGAACCAGAATTCAGAATATAAATCTGTACAATAATTCAGCCTCTCAAAAAAAAAACACTAAAGATATATATATGATCAATACTGTGATTCAGTGACTACGTTTTGTTCAATCAACCAAAACCGGCTCACTTTTAAAGGACCATATACTTGGATCAACTACAAACCTTCAATGAGCCTACATTATATCATAAAATGGTCATGGTGCATAACTTCTCTACACTCTCACCACTGCAGCAGAATCACACTGTCGACCACCACACACTGCTACACACTGCACACACACACGTGTCCAACAGGCCCAGACTTGCCCCCTAGTTACCTGTTGTTATTGATGGAAAATACAAAAAGTAAGTTATCGGTTATCGATTGTTTTAGGACGGAGAGTTTAGCTATGTTGATTTAAAGTATTGTGTGTGTGTGTGTGTGTGGTTGAAATGTATCATTTCTGAAAGAATGCACATTGCTGTGTCGTGACTTGCCACTGTTTATGTCTAAATATTTACAGTCTTCTCAGATGTTGAAGCTTATCACGGAAACATCAAAATTGTTTTTTACTTTATTTTTTTTATTTGCACTTCTGAATGCGTTAATACACAACTGTAATCTTATTTTAAAACCACGAAGGGCCAAAAATATAACTGAGCATGATGTTCAATGTGACAGACTACTCATCGCGCGAGAGTTTTAAGTCTTAGCCAGTTGACTTTCATCATGAAATAACCGTTTTAATGCATTTTAAAGTTATGTTATGCTTGGGAAATGGCTGGAAGTAAGGTAATCTAGCACATTGGCTACAGCGTGTAAAAATACTTCCTTTGAGCAACCAGTGTGTATTTTGTGCACCAGTTTGTGTGCAGAGGTCCGACATATTTCTGAAATGGCCAGCGTGCCACACAAACTTTCATGATAATCATGCTAACCATCAATGGCGCTGCTACATCTGAGCAATCGGACACAGATTATCATGCGTGAGGAAGAAAAAACAAGCCACTGAACTTTTAACCTTTTAACCTTGAAGAAAATTGTGAGATAAATGGATGCATGACTAAGGCTCCAGTTAATGCTGATCACACTGGGACACAGTAGCCTTGCTTGCCAGTCACCTGGCCTTAGATAGTTCTGGATCAGAGGTGTCCAAAGAGCAGCACAACTGGACTTAACATTGCTTTATTATTTTCCCAACAAAATAGGGAATAGTTTAATCTAAGAAGTGTTTCTCTGATCACATGCATTTGTGCACTTCTGGTTTATTTGTCTCAAAGTCAGTGGGTTTCTTGTTAGATGCCTGAAATAATGTTGGTGGTTAACACAAGCTTAAGAGATTTTCATGTTTTGCTCTGTAAATGTTCCACTCTTAAGTTCTGAAGCTTTTATGTCTTAAAAAAGGCGGTTGGTGGTGGCTGGTGGTTAAACGAGACTAAAGAGGCTGCCAGGCGCGTTAAGCATCATCGCACTGAACACTTAAAGCTTAGAGCTTGCAACGTTGAAGTCATGTGACCGTGGTGTAGATCATAGAAGTGGTGTTTATTTGTGAACAAAATGTGTAAGTATCATAAACTTTTGTTTGAAACTTTTCCTTGCCACTGTCGCCAAGTGCTTGCTCATGGTGGGAATTGCTGTGTCTCAGTAAATAGTATGATCAAGTATGGTCTAGGCCTGCTCTCCATGTTAAGTGTCATAAGATGACAAATTTAGAGCTCATGTTCTACAATTATCAAAATTCCATTGGAAAAAAATCCCATTAGCTTTTTGCAGTACTCTACTAATATCTGACAAAAAAAGGAAACGAATGGGAGCAGCTATGCATTGCTTTCCTTTCCTTTGGTTTTGACACCTTTAAATTACTTTTGTTAAAAGTTTTTATTTCCTGTCATCTTTCTCTCTTAGGTTTAAACTTTCTTGGGTTTAAACTCTGACTGTGTGAGAGACAGACGTAAATGGAAGTTGTCCAGCTAAAGGGTTAATGGGAGACTGGAGCTGTGTCTGCTAGCTACCTCTGTAGGCCCCCTATTGTATTCCCTGCAGCACCTCCTATTCCACTTGACTGAGTGCGCACACACACACACACACACACACACATAGACACACACTGATACAGCAACAAACTCACAGACAGGAGGATGTACACATGCAGACACAAGACAAGAAGACAGGCAGGGTGATAGACGCGCCCCCACCCAACACACACACACACACACACACACACACACACACACTCTTCCTCTTTTTCTCTTCGCCCCTCTCATTGGTGCCCGCTGTCTCTCATCATCTGTTCTTTCCTCTAAAAACCCATGGACATATGGACCCCTGAAACCTGCAGTTTCTCTCCCTGCAAACACACACATACACACACACACACACACACCCTTTCCCGTCCACAGTGTGGGCCAACAAGTCTACTGGATTTTAATGATTAGTGGACCAGCTTCTCCATGACTCATTAGTGGCTGTCGTTTTTCTGTTGTTTATTTAATCCTCTCCTTCTGCCTCCACCCCTCCATCGTTTCCCCTCGCTTGCCAGCCTTTGTGAGAAACGAGGGCGGACATCTGCCGTCCGTGCCTCCCTCTCCTTCATCGCTCTCCAGCCAGACCACCGTGGTGGCGCGGGTCCGGCTATGGAAAGGGAAGACTTTGTTTGCTTGTGCAAGCGTGCACATTTGTGTGGCTGTGCGTGTGCAGGGTAGCCGGTTAGACGGCAGGGAAGTCATTGTGTTTTTGGACCAAATCCCCAGCCCGACATAACTGTTTGACTTAATCAAACAGTATTTTTAGTAATGTACTTTTAATGTTTCAATACAAATATTGTTACAGTGGCAAGTTAAATATCAAATCATGTGTCATTAGTGTATTTATATATATACTTCAACTAAAGATGGAATGAGTTTGGCATGATAAGGCATCCTGTGAGTGCTTTCTAGTATTTAGGGGCAGAACATTAATTTGGTTACGAGGAAGACATCATCATAATACCTTATCAGCACTCGTAACAAAGTACCTGTGTGCATGTACTTCAGTATTTACATTTGATGCTGCTTTATGCTCCCACTTCACTACAATTCAGATGGAAATATATGGAAATCAGTTCCACCAGCTAAAACATTAAAATGATGCTTACAGATTAACGCATCAGTAATATGACAGTATAACAGTAAGGAGTTTTTATTCTTTTAAGTATGTTTTGTTAAAAACACATACCATAACTTTTAAATAGGATCTGTACTTAATTTTTAAAGTGTGGCATTGTGACTTTTGCTTTGGCAAAGCATCACTTCGCTGTAGTTTGGACCTTAACAGACACTTTGGACAAAGGTTGGTGATGATAAAATCCAGTCATGAGGTGTACCTTGCACTACTAACCTGTTGCATTTTCTCCAGGTCCAGACTGGGCCTCCCGGCTCGCCGCCAAAACTGTGCCGATACTTCCTGTAAGGTGCTGACTGATCAAAGTGGGTCAAGATGATGGGCCGCGTCACCGGTTGCACCACCTGCAGCTGAAAGCGCATGGGGAGGTTTGAGGCTACGTGGCGGGCTTGAGCTGAAGAGTACAGGGCTGGGGAGGCAGCTAAGCAAGCACCGGTTCAACAAGTGGCCTGGCGGAGGCGGCCGGTGACGCGCAGCCACAGAGGTCCCGCACCTCCTCGTCACTGGAGGCGCTGCTGTGGTGATCGCTGTGGCGCTGGGGAAGCGCAGACATCCACTTCCTGTTGTCGCCGCAGCTGATACGCTCAAGCTCTTCTTCTGAAGAGTGCCGATCCAGATTGGCATCTAAAAGGAGGCGGAGGCGTCGTAACCGGGCTGGAGAAAGCGGACCTTGATTGTGCTGCTGGCTGGTGGCCAAGGGGGTCAGGGCACAATTTCTCCGCCTCTCTAGAGGAGTCGATTAAACAGGAAATCAAGTCAAAGGAGAACATGGGGACATAAAGAGTATATTCGCTGTTGACTGGAAATTATAATGTGTTATAATCGTCTATTTCTAACTAAAATTGGTTAACAGAGTGCACTTACCTCTGTCAATCTGTGCAAGCTCTTGGTTCTCCCCCTCTGAGTCATCACTCTCCCCTCCCTCTCCACTGCCATGGTAAGAAATCTGCAAAAAAGGATTGAGCGTATATACTGTAGGTCAAATATGGCATATGGTAACACCTCAGATGTTTAACTACATCGGTGTAAGGTTGTAAAGAAAACATTCTGGGATCAGTTATGAGAGTCAAAACAATTAAGAAGCAAACTCTTAACAATTACAGTGATTTAATCCAACACAGAGCGAGTGAGTCTTAATTTGGACCACAATTTCCTTAGTTGGCCACAAAAACCACTAACCTGCAACACAGACATGACCTATAACGAGCTCCTAATGGAAACATTGTCTGAATTTTTCTAAAACCATTTGCGGTCATTTCTACAGTCGCACTAACATACAGCATAGATGGCAGCACTGGTTGAGTCACGGCTCTGTGTAACTTAAGTTCTGGCTACTTTCTTTTCCCACAACCTGAACCAATCTGTCTCTTTAAAATCAATTCCTCGTCTGCACCAGTAGCAACAATACAGATACCCTGCAGACTGCAACGCTAAGAGTTAAGTAATGCGCCTCACACTCAGTAATTACCACTCTGAGGCCTCGCTGAGCAGCTGCCATCTGCGCTTGTGTGAGTGTGTGTGAGTGTGTGTGTGTGTGTGTGTGTGCTTACACACATACATCCACATAAGCATGCACAGTGTCCTCCCTTCTACTCTCTAATACACACACACACACACACTCCTCTTTTTCTGAAGCTCTTCAAAAGAGGGAAAATGGAGAAAGGAACGAGGGCCTCCGAGCCTGATAAGGACAGACAGTATTCAGTTCATGTTGAGTGTGAATACCAATGTGTAATTTCACTGTGTGCGTTTTGGGTGAAGTAAAAATCAAAAGGCTGTGTCTCACTTTTTTACACTTTAAACGTATCAAAAGTGTAAAATCATTTCCTGTCCACTGCAGCTCAGATATGTAGTCTGTTAGCATGTTTTCAGAGGATGCTATATGTGTAAGTTACTGTAGATACACAGCAGGTTTGATGACTTCTAACTACAGACAAAGAGGTATACTTTGGCGTGACTTGGCACGACTTCTCACGTCCAAAAAAAAAAGGCTAAACAAGACATTGCAAATAGTATTGTGATCCAGCTTTGTACTGACTACTGCTTTTCAAGGTATTAAATAGCACAGTGCAGGACATTCATTCTAGAGCTCGAGCTGGACCGATACACTGATATCGGCATATCGCAGATATATCAGTATCAGCGTATATGTTATCTGATATGCACCGATATGAAAAGTGTTTTTTTTCTTCTGGTATATAATGAAAACAAAAAGCAGCACAGATTAAGAGAGAAGAAGAAGCTCTCAGCACTGACAACTAGAACTGATTGATAATGTAGAATATTTACCTTAAATATTCTTTAATAAAGTCCATTATTTACTAGTACAAGTCATGTCCACAAAGAAAATCCACATAGGAAAGGTCTTAATTTATTCAAGTGCAGAAATTCATTGTGACTTTTTCAACTCTAAATCTATATCAGTCTCAAAAATCTCATATCGGTCATGCAGCCTAATTTTTCAGGCTACGATTGACGCTGTTGTTAAATATATTTTGGATGAGGCCTTAGCTCTGCCTAGTCTCGTTTCAGCGGTACACGAGCTGTGGGACAGATTCTCAATGAACAGGCTCAGAGCCAGTGTACAGGATGAAGAAAAAGAAACAAATAAAATAAAACCTTGGCTCTTGAGGAGTCTCAAGTTAAACAGCATCATGAACTCCATAGGAAAATTACACAGAGGAATAACTGTGGGAAGGAAATGTATTTTGGCAAGTGGCTGGCTCGGGGCTTTCAGCTACACCGTACACTACAGTGAATTATTGTTGGGCAGCGTCCACAAAACAGCTGAAATCCTATTAAAAGTTACTGCTGCAGGATACTGAGAATGAAGCGATGCTGGGATCAACCTAATGTCTTCATTGTACTCAGAAGAGAGTTTAGTCTGAGACATTTAAATCTGTATTCACACTCAGTGATGATTCATCGTTTTTTTTTTTTTTACCCTTTAAAGCTACTGTCAGCATACTACTCACAGAGCAATTTGCTTATTTTGCATTAAGTACTTTAATTGTGATTCTTTAAATATGTCATTTATCTTTTTTTGTAGACTTTTAGCACTTCTTTTGACCTTTTCCACGGAGCAATCATTGTCTGTGCCTCAGAGGTTGTTGTTGTTGGTGATAAGAGAACAGAAATATAGCACGTGTAGGATATGGACTGATGTCCAACAAGACTTGTTAATGCGTTTCAGGCTGTGTTACGCACACACACACACACACACACACACACAAACATACGGTACGTTGAACCGTGTGTTGAACAGCCTGTTACTCTCAGAGACTGCCTTACCTTAGTGGCACACAAACACACTGTTGACACTACAACAATACTTGAATAGTCAATACACTATCTTAAAGATCACTATACAAAGCAGGTCCCCTTCAACGGACCATAAAAAAAAATGCAAATCTCACCTGTGAGTGTAAAACCAAGTTTTGGATAAGTTTCATTTCCAGTTCTGTTTTAGACCCTCAGTCACACATGGCTCTTCTATGTATCAAAAACTGGCTGTCTGACATCAGAATGAAAGGGATCGTTCTCACAACTGGCAAGAAAACTTTGCATGTGATCTCAAGTGAACCACATCTGACATGGTTATTGCTACAGCAAACAGCGGACTGCCTAACTGACAGTCAGTTTATGGTTAGACAGGATGCCAAGGCTTTCCCGAAAGAAAAACAGTAACATGATTTCACCATCATACCCGACTGTAACAGTCAGATCAGCTCCAAAATGTGGATGTTTGAGTAAGTTCACCTTAAAATACACAAAATGTTCCATTATTCAAAAGTCTTTTATCATCACAAGTTAAACACATGTAGCTGGATATACAAGTTCTTGTAACTTTGTTTTACAGGACAAACATTTCTTCTCCTTCTCTTTCTTCTTCTTCTTGTGTTTCTTGTCACTTCCAGTTGTTCATTATTTTTGTTTTCAGCTCCTGTACAGTGTACTGCACTGTGGTTAAGCCTGGATTGCACCACTCCAACCTGGATACACTGCCTCATGCTATAATCCCCGCAGCTAAGCATCGACACTTAGCCTTTCCAGAGGTTTTTCCTAGAACATTCAGTGTTGTAAGTTCACGAGAAAAAACAGTATTTCTGCAAACTCTGAAGACAGTTAAAGTACATACGAGCGACGTATATGTGCTCCAAGATAAGGCGCTACATGCACAAACACACACTTGGGCGCATGGACACATCCCAATCAGATGTTCAATCAGGACCACCCACAGTCACACCCTTCCCCACGTTTATTAGTCATTAGCATCGCGTTCACGGCGAAAACAAACTGCGGTGACGGAGACGTGTGAATCTGGAAAAAAAAAAAGTGTGAAAATGGCATTAAAGGAGCTAAATGGCCCCTGTGATGCTGAACTCCTGCAACTGCATCATGCATGATGGGATGGTGAGGATTTGGACAGCTATGTGAGCAACGCAGGCCTGAGGCGCACCTGAGAAAGACTTCAGAGAACCGTCCACAAATGACCCCAGTTTTCAGCCTTCAAAAGCCAAATTTTCATAATATAATTATTTCAGTGCTTGTAGACTACGTGATATCGCTCAGAGAGCTGGGGCACAGGCGAGGTGAAAGTGAGACCGCATGAATGAAGCATAAAAAACTGCTTTTGTGCACACATGCAAAGACAGACAAAGAGTTGTGTGTTTGTGTGTCAAGAACAGTTGAATGAAATCCTTGTCAGTCCCTTGCATCGCTGAGCAGCTTGCTAAGCTGGATCAATGGCAATGTCACAGCGTACACACACACACACACGCACGCACGCACGCCACCCAGTTCACACACATATCAGCTTTGCTCTGTCCTTTCCACACTGACATGGACACTGTCACACTCCATCACCCCCCTCCCTCGTGAAAACACACAACGCCGGGGTCAGACATGGTTGATTCTCTTCCCCCTCACACTCCGGTGGATCTTCCCTGATAGTGTAGTGTACCGTAAGTAGTCTTGATTAAAGTAAGCTCCTCGGATAGGTACCGTAACGTAGCCTAAGAGACATTTAGAGGCTTTTTAGCAATCCTGAACTGGCCATTCACAGCAAACTTTTAATTAACCAGACATATCAAGAACTACACCTACATTGTACTCCCTTAACCAGATACATGTGTTTCCTGATCATGAGGAGTACGACTCAGCTTGTAACAGTTACAAAAGGCCTGCATTTTTTTACAGTTTCTCTCATAACCCCTCCAACTTTATAGGAGTACACTACTAAATCCCCAAAGTACCCCTTTAAAGGGTAGGTCAAGTTTATTGTAACTTGTGTATCAGGTTTGTAGCTTTGGACATAATAAGTAATAATAACTTAGTAGTCACTTAAAGGTCCAGTGTGTCAGATTTAAGGGCCTCTGTTTACAGAATATGGCAGAATCCATTATAAACAGATTAGATTCAACTTTATTGTCGTTGCATGTACAAGTACTTAGACATGCCGCGGGTCCTCTTCCACAGAGTCCCCATGTTTTTGAAGCAGCCCAGAAGAGACAAACTAAACACTGGCTCTGGACAAGGACTGGGGCCACCTTAGCAATGAGCCACTACACTGCTGGTTTATCACAACTTGCCTTTTGTTCGTAGCTTTAGCCATCGTTTCCATCGTTTGCGAATGTGACGATAATGCTAAGAATTAGCTGTGAAACACAAGCAGTCAGATGATCCGACAACACAAAAGAAATAGCTTAAACAATACTATAAGTTCCAGGCCTCATCACTCCTCCTATCACACTAACCACACCGATGAGGAGAGCAACAAACACAAACAAAAGTGGGATGGCACACTTTCCATTGTATCCTCAGCCTGGCTTTTAAAAGGGGGGGGGGCCTTTGGCACAAAATGGCTGCCATGCGACTCTACAGTTGATTCATGCAGAAAATTGTTGAGGATGGGGCAAGTTAGTGACCCTGTGCGGGATACAATTCACCCCCGTTACTCACCGAAATGTGCCATTACGCAAACTATGCGAGCGGAGCATGCAGTAACAATTGAGGAGCACTTACATGGGTTCTTTTGTGGAAAATGGGAGGGTAGAGATGTAGACGTCGGGACAAAAATAGCTCGCAACAATAAGGTTTTTCACTGAAACGTTGCCAACCCACCACTAACACCACCTGGAAACTATAGCCTGTTCCCTCTGCAGATACGAATGTGACCCACACAACACACACAAAGAGAACTCTGGACAGCGTGTGTGTACACATTACATCTCTTGATATACTTTCTCAGATGACAAACAGCTGAACTACAGTTCATGAGTCAACCAGTGTCCATCTGCTGAGTGGGAGAGTTTGTTGACATGCCACATGTTTGCTCATGTGTTTGTGTAGCAGTGTGGATCTCCGGTTTCTTTCTTGTAAACATCTGGCTCTGGTCCTGTGAAGCCACGAAGAGTAAAATTCTTTCAAACATGGTAATGACCGGGTTGAGGTGCTTAGAAGAAGCAGAGAATGCCTCCAAACAATGCAGGCTCATATCAGAACACACACACACACACACACACACATATATACAGTCTGATCATTTCCACAGAGGGAAGCTGCGCAGTGTGTTGTCTTGTGGTGTGTGTGTGTGTGTGTGTGTGTGAAAGAGAAAGAGAAAGCATGTTAATGAACTCACTATAACCCTGTCAAAGCAAGGTTACAGGCTAGTTATGTGGCGTAGTAAAATGGACTGAGCAAGTCACAAGACAGAAGTAAAAAGCCACGCTGCTCACACACAAGCTCCTTCTTCAGTGCAGCATCCTGACAACCTGTCTTTAAAGATATTACACCACTGGTACACTTACCTTCAGGTGGAAAGGCTGTATTTCATTGAGTGAATGTCTTCTCAGCTTCTTCGTCAGCGTCTTTAGCATGTTTTATTTTTTCTGTTTTCCTGCGTAGCTTATGGCTTATCCCCTACAATTACGTTGTTATTACTGCCTCTTGTGTGACGTTCACCGCAACTTCATTAGCAAGCACGAGCGACTTTACACATTAAAAAAAAAAGAGAGAAGGCACGCGAGACTATCAGTTGACTTCAAACTGAATCAAAAACACACACACACACACTAAAAACAAAAAAAAAAAAAAACAGTGTGAGCAGCTGTACTCTCTACTCTGCTCAAGTTAGCTTATGGCAAAAGAGTGACACACCGAAATTTGTCAAACTGCGTAGATGTGGCTTGTTTCTCAGAGGCTGTGCGTAGCAAACTTGTTATTTTCGAGTTCATTAGAGTCTCCGTTGTTGTTGAAAGTCCCGTTTTTTGTTTTGTTTTTTTTTGTTTTCCTCAAGCAGGCTCTCACTCATCCGCAGCCCTTCCTAAACTCACCCCAGAGAGCTTAATTCAAAAGATGCTTTGGGAATATTAAAAATATATATTAAAAAATAAAATTAAAATAACAGGCTATCAACTTGTTCGCATTCAGACACACGCACACACGCACACTCACACACATACACACAGCCGACTGCACAAACCAGCTCCACACTGAGTGCTCCTCCAAGCTTGAGCGTACTGCCCTCTGATTGGCTGCGCTGCTGAGTGATGTCGATTTTTCTCTCGAGGAGGAGGGCTAAGAGTTAAAGTCACATTATCTTGTCTGTTTACTTCCTCTTTTCGTGTCAGGATTATAATTTATATGCACCAAATAAAAAAAAAAAGGTCTCTATCAGAACAGAAATGTGGACCTGATAAAGCAACCTCTTCTTTAGAACAATGAATCTGCAGCCATTAGAACAATCATAAGGTAGTTGACGTTAATGTAGGTGTAATTAATGACAGAAATCAATGCTGTGTTTCATTTAAGTTGTATTGCCTCACTGGAAAGCCTTACGTGGACATTTAAAACAACACAGCATAAAAATTGGTATTTTTGCAATTTGTTTCCCCCAGTTTCAGTAAAAAATGAACAGCTGTACACGGGTGTTTGTTATGATTCTATTACTTATGATCAAAAACTAACTCTAACTTTGCTAACAGTCAAACATCAGGCAAGTGCAACAACAAGACATAGCAGCCAGCTAATATTATTTACTAGTCCAACAGCGAGAAGTCCAGCTCAGCGTCTGTCTTTCAGCCTTTTATTTCATGAAGCTAGAGAAGTGAACAACTGCAACAACAACTTGCTCAATCACTCTCTTCTTAGCTTCTTTTCTCAACATCCTTTTTGGTCTTTCCCCCTTCTGTCTATTGAGTTTTAAAGTGTAACTAAACCCTAAAACCACTTTCTTCAGATGAAAAACATTATATATGGCTATTAAGTAGTGTTGTTTATTGATTCAGGCTCAAATCAAAGCAAAGTATTTGAATTCTACATATTGTGCTATAAATATGCATAGCACACGCCCTCTACTGGTTGAAACTTGGCTATTGCAATTGAATTTCGCTATTGGCTGATCTGTGGCAGCTGGGGGCAGATTTCATCACCAACCAGGCCCTGACTCCACATCCCCTCCTATAAAACGTTGTGTGGTAAAACAGCGTCTCCTAACTGTAGCCTGTTATGTAGCCATATGGAAACTCCTGAGTTGCTATCATAGCTAACATTACAACACATTTACCACACAGAAACCTTTATAGACAGTCATGAATGTCTTGATAGTCTTGACGGCAGCTACTTGTGGCTGTTAGCTCTGACGCTCTGTGCCACTAGCGCTCAGCTAACAATACAACAAAGCTACCGAACAGAAACTAGTACAAATGAGTCTGCTTCAAGTGAATGTCAAAGCTTCAGCAAACTCTCTGTGTCCAGCATGGACAGGGAGCATTTGACAGCAGCTGCTTATACCAATAAGTTCAGTTAGCTAACTAATCGGCAGCTGTATTCTTGCTAAACTGAGCGGTGGTCTGTCATTCCAATCGGCGTACCTCCCACATCACAATTACATAGCCATGGGGCCACTCCACCGATAGTGACTGTCCTCTGCTGCATTTTTAAAATTAGCTGGGAGGGTTGGAGTTGACAGAATTTTGGGGTTCACTTACATCCTACACACTGGTGTTTGAAAGGACCAGGAGCAGGATGTGGTATCTTGCACTTAAGTTGCAGATTGCAACCAATTTGCCTTCCAAGCATGTGGAAGAAACTACCGTGGCTGCAAAAATCCCCCAAAAAGCACATCTTCATTCAGTGTTCGATTTGTCCACTCTGGGAAAAATGGCGGTTCAACGGTGAATCCAGTGGACCGTATAAAAAAGGGGCCCACTCTCTCTGTAGTTAACCACTGATAAGTTAACAAAAACTTGACAATTCTCATTTTAAGGTGATTACACACTAATGAAAACACAGTTTGATGTGAATGATAAATGAATTCAATCTCTGCCAGTTTACACAATGGACCTTTAAATGGAATGGAGCCGTCTTGATTAGTTAATTACTCACACCTGTGCTTTTCCTACCATGGAAAGTCAAAATGTGTGCAATGTAAAAACATATAGTCTATGTGTCTTTAGAAAGAATATAAACTTTTGACAAGGTGATGTTGAGACCCTGTTATTCAATCTATTTACATGATTTCGGGCTACAGATGCATGAAATGTACTAAAGTACAAACTAAAATGTACTAAAGTACTCAGTGTCAAAAGTACTAAATACAGGAAAATGACACATTGTTTCATAATTAGGTTATTTGATTATTATTATTAGCCATGCATTGCTGTGCAATATGTATACGTATTTTCATTTTAAGTATTTTAAGCTAAGCATGTGTTTTGTAATTAAATCTTAATTTGTAAAGTAACTAATCATAATAGTATAATTGAATGGAAATACTCAACAAAGTACAAGTACTTTATATTGGCACTTAAATAAATTCACTTAGTAACCACATGAGTTTATTGCATATTAAGGAGCTTCCAGTTGGACATGAAGGAAGCACTATTGTTAATGATAGTGCAATATGCTTAATTTGATTAATTATTATACCACTATGAATGTTGAAAGGAAATTTCTTGCTTTAAGCAAAGGCTTATTTCCACTATTACATGTTATATATATTTACATTAAATACATATTATCCTTTTCTGTGATGCCAAGGAAAATCTCCTCTTACAACTTTAAGTTTTTATGTTACAGGTTCCAGTATGCACAAATATAGTAACATTTTGCCTTTATGACCCCCACATGGTCTTTGTGTAGTTTTCTACACTTTGCCCCGGGATATTAAAAAGTATAAAACTTGGTTATAACAGTTATAACAGTTATAAAAGTAATATCATTTGGGTAATAACTCTGAATTTAATTATAGCAACAATGCAACATAATGTGGTGTCGTTCTTTTTTTCTTTTCTTTTTTTACGGTGGTTAACCTTTGTTTTATTCCAGCGGGTAACAACAACCAGACCATCTCGTAAAACCAAAGAGACAGACAGAGACAGAGAGAGACAGCGGGAGATGTGAAGAAGGAGAGTAAGTCAGGTATAATTGGTGTAAGTGGGGCATCCAGTTTCAATGATGTCATGCTTTGCAAACAGTGTCTCCTCTAAGATATGTTGCATGTGCGCATATGTTGCATGCATATTCTGCACTGCAGCTGCATTTTGTTGTCCGAAAAAGAAAAGAAATATGCTTTGTCCTCCAAAAGTTCTGCATTCCAACAAAATAATCAACTTTTATTATTCATTTAACATCTTCCAAACATTACTGGAACTTTTTTAGATGGCAGGATTGAATGAGTTTCTGCAGATGTCTCTTGTTTGCCTGTTCATTTGTGGTGGCTATCACTGCTCATGCCAACATATCCAGCACTACTGTGTTTATTCCCCAAACCTGCTGTTGTAAATGTAAGATCAGCATATTAGATTCATCATAGAAACTTTAGTTTTAGCCAGTTCTTTGCTTATCTCTCTGCTGCTGTTGAACACAAAAACAACGTGCTATGCCTTTAAAAGCTTCTGCCTCACTTTTTTTTTCTTTTTTGTTTTTGTTTGAGAGGCTTTCTCATTTAACGCCTCCGGTCAATGACCTGGTAAACTTTCCAAGGAACCTGTGACTTGGCTCCAGGTCAAGCTCAATGCAAATCCAATTTGCAGCTGAATATAGCCAACAAGCCATCAATACCCATGGCCTTTGTAAGCTGAATTACACAGTGTTACAAGAGTTTACTTTTTTATAATAAATACAAACTGTGTATGACAAAGAAAAAGTGCATCATAGTTATGATGATTTGTATTGCTTGTCAAATTGTTTAAAGAGACCAATAGGCTGCTTGTACCATTTTGTTTGTTCTTGTCTTGACACTTTTGGCCACATGGGGGCAGCGTTTGTATTCTTGCAGAGGCAAGGAATAAATGGATTACTTCAGAGCAAAGATCCTGGCTTGTACAGAGAAACACAAATCCTTCGAACAGCATTGTATGGGTGTGGTGGAGGTGGGTGGTGTAGTCACGTTACTAATATGACCTAACTAATGTCAGACATCATGACTTGTTCTTTTAAAAATTGTCATCTGAAAAGAGAATAAGAATAAAGAGATCAATATGTGCATCACTGTTTCACTGAAACAGATACGTCTCTCTGAAGAATGGATTAAATTAAGTTCAACCAAAAAAAAAAAAATTCCTAGTTTATGTCAGAACCAACCTAAGAGGGTAAAAATTGAAGAACTCCCTTGGAAGCCCCAGATACACTAACCCTTGGTTTATTATTTTGTGATTCGTCTACATAAAACACTACAAAAATATGCAGCATGTGATCATAATATCACGGTAGTAAAACATAAAACATTTAACATAGAACCTCAAGGTTACGAAGAGGCCACCCCGAAGGGCGACTTCAGTATTTTTCAACCTGGTTCCTATATAATCTCATGTTTGTATGTTTCTATCTCACTGAATACTGCATGGGAAAACGTGTAAACATGGGAAAATAGGTTCCAGATTAAACAGGTTACCCTTTCAGAGTATTTATATTATAGATCATATTGTGCTTTAACAGTTAGCACACCCACATCCTGTGCATCACTGCAAATACTGATGTGTACTGAACTTTTCTGGGAGCATTTTTATCTTTTATTCTGTATATTTTCACTGGAAATTGCGTCATATGAGCAACAGTCTTGGTTGCCCTCTGCTGGCAGCTCACTCATACTGCACAGCTTACTCATTCGAGTGTGGGTTGAGCAGGTTGTGCGTTAGGAAGTGTTTGTAGAGAGCAAGGGCATGAAGGGTGTTTGTTCCTTCATCTGTGACACTTCAAGTAATAATTTGCTTATCCTAACCAAACATCGCAGGGTGATTCAATCATTTCTTGTCAGAAGGCCATCATTTTTTCCCTCTTCCTCAATTGTAGTTTTTAGTCACTTACCGTACTTTTGTGTGTGAGTAATTCCACTGAATGTAAGAGAGGTTACAGCAAGAGTTCATTGCAAAGTTCAACCAGTGGCTCAGCAGAGCTGAGGTTTGGATGGACACTGTGCTGTGATTCAGGAGGAGAAGAACAAGGTAGAAGGTAAGCTTCATTGATCCCTCAGTGGGGATTTTCTTTAAACCCTGGGAGCAGTTAGAGGTCAGCAGAGGCTAGCTGAAGTACTTGAAGAACTTGAGCTGAAGAGAAGAGAAGAGAAGAGAAGAGAAGAGAAGAGAAGAGAAGAGAAGAGAAGAGAAGAGAAGAGAAGAGAAGATGCTCTGATCAGAGGCAGGACCACAGACCACCTAAAGGTGATGCTATGACACAAGTTTTCAGCCTCTTTGACCCATCATGGCCGTGGTTACCAAATATGGCACAATCTCGAATCCAGGAAACACTGTTTGATTTCTTCACAATCGGAAGAATGTGGGGGGAAGAAGTGATGTGAGCACACACCAGTGATGTCAACGTTTTCCCCTCTCCCTCGTCAGTTGTTTAACATTGCTGAAATAGCTGATGACAAATCAACCGGCTGACCTCTGAGCGTCATCACGTCTGTTTTTAGCAGTGTGTTCTGCAAACGACGGCCCACTTGGCCTTGGAAGTCCTTGTCTTTCTCTTTCCTGCTGCCCGCGTCGCCCACACTCTCCCCTGGATAGCGGCGTACGGCCACAGCCTCTCCTCTCGCCTCCACTCCCCTCCACTCTTCCCTCACCCACTGACCCACTGGCGGAAAGCGTGGGGACCATCTGTGCTGGAGAGGTTACTTTTAGTCTTCCAGGCTGCTATTTTCTCTTCTGTTTTTTTTTTTTTTTTTTTTGAAAACACAAAGCATAGGGCTTACTTACGCAACACTTGTCTCACTCTCTGGTTCTCTCTCCCATTGCTTCACAGGTCTTGTTTACACAACAGTGCACTTGGCCCGTGGCAACACACCCATACAGGAAGAATGTCAAATTTAGACATGAGATGATTTTTTTTCCAAGCTGAATGAAAAAATAAATGGTTTAGAATTCCAGTCGCTCCACTGGGGACGGATATTATTTATTCATATTTGGGATAGAGCTGCCCATATCAAGATAAAAATGGCAAAAGGAGGAGGGGGAATCAATGATATCAGCACATTTAATCCATTTACAACAACCCAATAAGATTTGCCAAATTTGTTCAAATGTAAAGATATTCAATCACACATCTATATGCCACAATACTCTAAAAACTAGTGGATGTGAATGTAGTAATGCTTTAGTCTGACTTATAGCTACATTTTCCACCAAACCTAGTTTTCCCATTTTATTCCAGTTAGGGTTAAGTTTAGTTTAAATCAGTTGACTCCCACTCTTCAGGCTCTTAAGATCAATTAGGCTATAATTCGGGAATATTACAGCACATTTTTCAAAAAAACAGCGTGAGATGCAGTTGAATTGAAGCTGAGTTGAGTTTTAAAATGTAGACAAACACCTTCAAGATATTTAAATAAGAGTTCAGTACAGTTCAGTACGTTTACACACTGTTGCTACTGCTAACATGCCGAGGCTTTGCAGGTATAATGTTTACCATCTTATTTTAAGACGCTAACTTGTTGACATTTACTGATGAGCACCACAGCTGAGGCTTATGGGAATGCTTTTAATTCTACAGGTCTTGGTCATGAGGAAATGTTCTACTTGATGATGGTGCTAGATTAAAAGTCATTATTAGTCATTAGGATACATTGCGAGGATGTTTCACTAGAAAAATGAAAACTTTGATCTGCTGATGGTGTTGGATGAAGATTCAGGGGGTTGTCGAAGTCATTAGGCTTCTTTTGCTGGGAATTAAATATGTATCAGCTTTATTAGCAATCCATCCAATAATTGTTGAAACTTAAAAACACAAAAATGGCAGCCAATATTGTTGAAGAGGAAATCACCAAAACAAGTAGGATTCATCCTTTGGGACCATAAATGCCTGTACCAAATGGTATATCGATATCATATTTACTGAGATATTTCAGTCTTGATCAGAGTGGTGGACTGATCAACCAACTGACATGTACTCATCCCTAGAGACATGCCGCTTGCATGGCCAGTAAAAACGTTGCTTCGGATAGCTGAAAACTGGATAATTCATCACAGGGTTTTCCATCAGCGTTCATGATGAAACATACTGAAAAATCTTTGACACAGTTAAAAGAAACGGAATTAGGACACGCGTACAAATGCCTTACTTATATTTGAAAGCTGGAGACACAGTGACATTTCAAACAAGAAACGCACAGCGTTCTGTTCAAAGGTTAATATATGGACATTCTTCTGTATATGGATGTAAAATACTGTACTGTAGATGTAAAATGAAGCCATTATATGGTTGCTTTATAGTGCATAACATAGCTATAACTATATATTTTTCTCTTTTGTGTTTAGTTTTGAACTTTGGACGGAGCCAGGGTAGCTGTTTCTTCGCTGGATGGAAATAAGCACACTTCCCAAATATGTTGAGCTACTCCTTCAAACAAATCTATGTTTCTGATAACACAATAAAACAGCAGGATCTGTTGTCATAGGCCCATATACCCTATCCCAACAAAAGGTTGCAGGGTTGAAGGTGTCATATGACAAAAAGAATTTTAGATACCGACTGACTGATTTTTGATGACTACAGAGGAAAAAATGAGAAATGATGTCAGTTGCAGGTTAAACAGCTGATACGCACACTGCTGCTAAAGATAGCTGCTTTGACCACAAATTGGTCTTGCGCCTTGGACAATGTTATCTTTAACACATAACATCTCTAAGGAACAAAAACTAACCAAACAAGACAATTTTAGCCCACAATCCTTTATGTTTTAACTCTCAGAGTGGTTTACCTACAGTGACACCGCACTACAAATCACTCTCCAGGGGTGGGAATTTCAATATGCACGTGCAACCTTTTCCACAAGACGTTAGCCACACCATGTTGGACAGCACATTTTCCTCTGCAGCTGTTCCCCTGTTTCTATTTGAATGTTATTCCAGCCATGGTCATTCTTGTGGAACAAAGTGTGGTGTAACTCTGAATGGAAAATACAACATCTCTCTCTCCGGGAACACAACCTTGATTTATGTCCCGCAGTCCCATTCAAAAAGTTAAATTAATGTGCAAATTGCTGTCTGACTACATCAACACAGTGGATCATTGTCTGTGCATGTGTGTGTATGTGTGTGTCTAGGTCATGATGACCAATTGATTTTTTTTTATTATTAGTAGAAGCCTTGTTTTGTCCAAAAGCACTGTCCCTAGATTAAGCTAAAATTATACCATAGGGTCTGTTTTGTTTTGGTCTATTTTGTTCTCTATGAATCATTCAATGATAAACACACAGAGAAGTTCCTTTTGATCCTCAGGTACCATAGATCTGTGACAGACAAAAACATGTTGAAAAGTTCTGAACAGAAACATGAAAAAGTATCAAAAAACACAAAGACACCTTTTTTTTTAAATTTCATTAGCTGTGAGGCGCTTTAAAGTTGTTGTTTTAGAATGTCACTGAGAACATTTATTCATGTATTTAACTTAAAGATAATTGTACTTTGAATATTTCATTTTGAACTTTATACTTCCACTACATGTATCTGATAACTTTAGTTAGCTTAGTTTAGCTGCTAAGATGACTGTACTTTATGCACAGTTTTGCTTTTAATACTTCTGGGAGTATGAATACTTATTCTACCACTGCTAAGAATATGATAATAAAATAATAGCGTGTAATTTTGTAATTTTAGTACTTTACATGGTACAAGTTTTACTTTTGATACTCAGGTACCTCTTGGTGATCATACTTACTTTCAATAAACTTCATAACGTAGTATTGCTACTTTACTTGAGTAAAGCAGAGGATCAGAAGAAAAAAAAAAGCAGTACATAAAGAGACCAATTTAGCTTGTTTCTGGCTGTTTCAGCTTGTTGTAGCTCATTCAAACTGGAATTGAAAGATATACTGTATGCTGTGACACAGTCAAACCCAACATGACCCAAGATGTTTTCTTATCCATCAAACTGAAATATTCAGCCATATTTGGTATCTTTGGGAACTCGGAATGCAAGCCTAAATGTTCTGTGGCTTTGTACAAAGTTTGGCTACACAGCATGAGGCTGTAATCATCGGTCAAAAAGCAGGTCACAAGACCTTTTTATGCCACTTGAGCCTGTACCTATAGCTCGATATAGGTACAAAAGGGTTTTTTGTGGGCAAGTTTTTCCTCACTCGAACCGAGGGTCTAAGGACAGAGGGTGTCACTCCCTGTACAGATTGTAAAGCCCTCCGAGGCAAATGTACTTTGTGACTTTGGGCTATACAAATAAAATTTGATTTGATTTGATTTGATTTGATATCCTGCAGTTAAAAGGTCTTGATTTTGCAGAGTGCAGGATTTAGCAGCATCTAGCACATAGTTGCAACCCCCTCCACTCGCCCTCTTGTTCTAGGAGTGAAGGAGAGACTATGGTGGCCGTGAAACATGCGCAAAATGAAAAATGCCCTAACTAGAGCCAGTGTTTAGTTTGTCCAGTCTGGGCTACTGTAGAAACGTGGCGGTTCAACATGGTGGACATGGCGGAAGAGGACCTGTGATTTTGAAAGTTTATAAGGCTCATTCTAAGGGAACAAAAACACAATGATTCTTATTTTCAGGTGATTTTGCACCATGAAAACATTGTTGAATATTATATTCCATCTTCCATCCATATTCTTGAAATAGACCCCCTTAAATCTGACACAAGAATGACTAAAATCCAGTTAATGTCTTTCATCACTTTTCTGTTAGATTGTTGATTTTAATTTGCTTCCTTGTGTGAAGCACTTTGTAGACTTGATTTTTGAGTGCTCTTAAAATAAAAAATGATTGCTATTAACAATAAATGTTCAACCTTTCAGTTTAACATTATTGTTAATTATTAAGCTGTGGAGAACAACAGAGGGCAGCAGAGTGTTTTGGTGCAATCAGTGAGTTGCTCACAGACGTCCCTAGACAACTGTATCCGTATAACACAGGAAAGAGAGCTGATTTAATGAGAGCAGTAGGGAACACAGCATGCTTCAGCGGCCCTCGTCACTGGCTTGGTATGGAAGCACTGCACTTAGATGAAGGATGAAGCCTGACCGGCCGCAGCCAAGATTAACGAAGGCAGGGGCCATGGGGTGCTACTTCCTCCCTTTCCTCTCTTGGCAGTGGCATAATTGCTGAGGTTGCCTAGCGACCGGAAGCATGGAAACAGAAGGTGTCACTTGTTACCTCAGAGCTGGATTTAGCCAAATGGTAAAATAGCCACCGATGGATCATGAGGGAATCAAGTTACTAAAGATAAGGAGCAGAAAGCAGGAGGAGAGATCAGAAATTAGACAGGTCACAATAAAAGCCCTCAATCCATTACTATATATTGTTTTATTGGTTTAATTTAATTAAATGCAATGCTAGAGTGGAGAATAATCAGATTCAGAAAGCACCCATATGTAATGTATTTAATAATATATAATTTGGGGTAATAAGGAATAAAAACAAGGTAGCATATTGCTTACATTTTTATGTCTATGATTTAATGCTGCACTGTTTGGTTGATAAACGAGTACTTTTATTAGTAATGTTTGCATCATATTAACTCTTCACCATTCATTTTGTATTCCTGCTCAAATGCAGGCCACGGAAGTGAGGTGCTACAACATGTAGGAAGAGTTCTCTGATGCAATTTCTACCACTCACCCATAAAGGTCAATAAAAGCCAATCAATTCATTACTCATTGCAAGTCATTGTTTCATTGAAAAAGATTCTTATGAACCCACTGTCAGGTCCACAGCATCAGCCAACAGACAGACAAGTTGGCACTTGGCGACTGTGGCAAGGAAAATCTTCCTTTAGAGAGGCAGAAATGCCAGATATGGTCGAGATAGAGCCAACTGGCTCAAAGCATGAATGAATTCAGGTTTAATTATTTGAAGGGATGTTTTGTTTTCTCCTTACTTACCCAGAATGGCGTTTTCATATGTTACAGCTTAGCTAAGCCCAAACACAAAGGTGGAAAGGTCTGAATTATAATGTACAGTCAATAAAAAACCTGACTATCAATTTAAATGCAAACCATAGCTGCCCATAGCTAACATTCTATGATGGTTACTTACGGAAGAAATATTGACATTTTCTTGTAGCCACAAATGCATCACAGAGGGTTTTACAATCTGTGCAACATAGGACACCCTCTGTCCCAAGAGGGACTAGAAAGTAGGCAGGCAAAATATAAAATTATGTTAAATGAAGAATGGATGAGAGAAAAGATGCTGCCAACATTTGAATTGTTATGATGTGCATGTGAATGAACCTGGTCACCCCAGCAAATGGCACCAATTTGATTCTTAATGGGTTGATTTGAAAAGCATTTGTTCTAAGAATAATTTCTCAGTGAGACGTCATTCAGGGCCTATCACTCTAATTCCTGATATTTGTCTCTTCAACCAGTCCTTTCCTCATTTGTCTGTGTCTTCCGCCTGCTTCCGCTCTTCTATGCTTATCTCCCCATTATTAGCGTCTCATCTCCTCCTCCCCGTGCCTTATTTTTTTTCTCTGCATTTTCTCACGTAGCCACGTCTCCCTCCCCCCAATAAACTCCATCCCACAATCTGTACTGTCATTCACTCTTTCCTTTCCTGTTCCGTGTTCATCCCAATTATTTACTTTCCTGTATCAATCGCGGTCTCCTTCTCTCAGGCTTCCTCTCACTGTTGTTCAAATGTCTACCCCTCTCTCTTTCTCTCCCCCCTCCCTCTCTTCCTCCATATACCTCCATCTCTGCCTCCATCTCTGGTGCACACAGCGGATGGCGGCGGCCCACTCAGTCCTCTCAGGGAGCAGAAGGTTTGTCCACTCCCACTCAGGCTTTGCGTCATGGAACACAGAGAAATAGAGACAGAGGAGAGAGAACAGATGGGAGGAGGACACACTGGCTGCCTGTTTTATAACATTACTCCTAACAACACTGTGGTCATCAGTATGACTATGTAAAGTAGCAGGCTATTGTGGACTCATCAAGCAGGCCTAAATATAGGACTGAGCTGAATATAGAGGAGCAGGAACCGACACATTTGGTGTGAAAAGGAAATTTTGTTCCACACTTTGAGCAAGGTTAAAGGGTTTGTACATTAATCTGAAAAGATATTCAAGGTTTTTTATTAGAACCTTGTCAGAGGAAACACAAAATCCTGCACCTTATTTTATACGTCATGATTTTAACAAGCAACAGGAAGTGTTTTGTTTATTTTTTATTGACCAGATCTAACTTGGGATAGACTCCAGACCCACCGTGACCCTGATGAGGATAAGCGGTTACGATAATGGATGCATGGATCAAATTTTTTCGACCACAAACTCACCCTCACAGACCTGTTGCCTACATGGAAATCCAGTCTGAGGGCTTCACTATCACAAGATTGGTGTAACCATAGCGACCTGATGCACATCAGTGCATGACATCATAACTGACATAATCATTGCCATTTACGTAAATGGAAAGACAATTCAGACCATCCTGCTGTTATTGTTTTCTCTACCAGCTCCTACATTTGACTTTAAACAAGCATTGCATACAATTCTGTTTGCAAGTGGTGATAATTTAAAAAAAAGAAATGTTCAAATGCAAATGATGTTTACCGGATTTGACAAGAACAAAACAAAATTAGATTTATGTAAACAAGAGATTAGATCTTATCTTTGCAAGCAGAACATGAACCAAATCTGGGTCACGCTGAAAGCAAAAATCCACACTGGGAGAGATCTTGGACAGCTGGATTAAGATATACAGACAGAGACAAGTTGCCTCAAAGCTCCAGAGAGAGCTGAGAAAGTGTGTGATGTGATCAAGCAGCATTTTCTGGAACAGTCTCGCTGATAACGAATTAGAGATTGAATGTGAGGACACGCTGACAGTACCCAGGGTGGTTTTGTGGGTTCAGTGCTGCAATGTAAGTAAAGATGTGGGTGTGAAAGCATAATGAAACATTCTCAAAGTCCACAAAATCAACCACCTACAACTTATCACAAGTGCGCATCCACACTAAATTAACTGATTTTGAAGATTAAATGTGTGATTGTATTCAACTGTGGGTTTTTCCCTCCAACAAAAATAGGAGGACTTTCTATAACAGACAATAAAATGAAGGAAATCAACAGCTTAAACAGCCGCCAAGTTCAGCATGACCTTTAGGAAACTATGACTTGTTTTTTAGTTTTGGAATTTACATATAACTTTTTTGTGTAATTTTACTCAACGTATGGTGGAACTGGTGGTAAATACACTTATGTTCTGTCTTCCCAAGACTTAGATGAGAAGATCAACTTTCATGTCTGTATGCTAAATACGAAGATGTAAAGTTTTTACAGGTGGAGGGCACTGGCTCTGATCGTAGAGGACCGATGCTCCCAAACAGTACCCTTGACACAGGAAACAAGGAAATGGAGATCCATACATGAGACCCTCAGAAAGAGGAGATATCACAGGGAGTAGTGTGCAACCAGCTGGTCCCAGATCTTTACCAGGATGATGGTTGGTTCATAGCTTAGTTTTGGATGAGCCAGGAAAAATCGGACAATCGTCGGGACTTGCATCACAAAAATGGCTGCCAACTACAGAGATTCCTTTGGCCCTACAGAACTGCTGAGACAGCAGGTTACTTTTGGCTATGTCAGCGCTATATTTTGAGTTTAAAACTTGCCTACTGTTCATCCTACCGCCTAAAAATATGACAGAAAGGGACATACTGAAAATAAGCTAACACTAGCTCAACACACTACGAATGTTACGTAGCACATTCCTGTTCCCCATTGGATGAACCCTGACCTTTCTTCTATTGTCACTTAAAGGTCCAGTGTATAACATTTAAGGGTATCGTCAGAAATGGAATATAATATTTATACGCTGAAAATAAGAATTATGTTTTTGTGACCTTAAAATAAGCCTTTTATATCTAGACTGGGAGCGAGTCCTCTGCCATGGAGTCCGCCATGTTGAACCTCTATGTTTCTACAGCAGCCCAAAAGGGACAAACCAAACAGTGGCTCCACATAGAACCATTCGCGTTTTTCACAAGTTTCACAGCCACAGTAGTTTCTCCTTAATGCTTGAACCGAGAGGAGAGGTGATGGATTTTCAGTCTGTTGCAATCTGTAACTTCACCAGTAGATGCCACTAAATTCTACACACTGCACCTTTAAGAAAAAAACACTAAACACTCAAGCTTCACACTAAAGCAACATAGTCATAGTGTTGATCTTGAACTTTCATATTATCATATTGTTTAATCTTTTGTTTCAATTTTTGGTTGCCTTTTGTTTTACCAGCTATCTAAATTATGTGTCTGACACCACTGTACCTTCTACAGTAGAAGTGATAATTCCTTAACTGTAGGCAGGGTATTCCTCTCCAACTTTAAAGGTCATATCTTCTCAGCACCACATAGTCTGAAAAGGAGCTACAGTTCACTTGCTATGGCTGATAAAGATGCAGTCGTGGTGTGGTGATGGGATAAAGCCACTCTATGAAATCACCTTTTGTTATGTATTCCTTCCTTTTATATAATAGCTAATAGGGCATAGTGCTGCTGACGCAAGCTGGGGAGTTGTGAGCCAGTGTGTGGTGTTTGGTGCCTCTGACTCGGTGTGTGTGTGAGTCATCGTGTCACCTACTGCGATCGTGTTGGTAGGTCAAAAGAACAGCAAACTGTTGTTGTGACAGCTAATAATATGCTAGCTGAGGCTTGTTTGGAGGAGGTGGTCTGTGTCTTTGTGTGTGTGTGTGTGTGTGTGTGTGTGTGTGTGTGTGTGTGTGTGTGTGTGCACATGCTGCTTAAAATATTAATAATAATCAGCCAGTGGACGCAATTCACATCAAGACACATGCACTTCATCAGCAAGTGCTTTGGTTGTTATTTAAATTAGACTGTTTAATTTTTGAAAATCCATCAATGAGTAGGCTATGTCAGATATACAGCGCACAGTGAACAGTTTTAGATATTGCCACCATTTTCCTATTGTAGATGCAAACAGAGAAGGTCGGCTGGTGAAAAAAGTGAAGCATTTAACAGTTAAAAGGCTTAAGACTCAGGAGTCGGTGGAGACCAAAACAGAGCTAAAAGTAGAGCAAATAGTGCACTTCCACAGGGCAAGTCAACAGAAACATAACTCCAAATAATGCTGATGTTAATCTGCAAAATACAAAATGATCAACGATCCATCAATCCATTTTCCACATCAGGGTCCCAGGGGCCTGAAGCTGATGCTGGCTGACATTGGGCGAGAGGTGGGGTACAACCTGGACAAGTCAGTAGTTCGTCACAGGTCTGACACATAGAGACATTTTTTGCCTGAGCGGTGAAGTTTTAGTTTATCCTAATTTAACTTTTTATTTAGAGATGAACTGATTTTTTTTCTTAAACAGTAAATAGAGAAGTATGGAGGGTCTTGGTATCTTAGGTTCATGTTCTGACTCTGCTGTCCTTCAGCCACTCCTTGGGCCAGTCTTGATCTCACCTGCTCGCCATCTAGTCTAGAAATACAATACTACTGTAGAAAACAGTCTAGTAATAGATAACTGACCAAGTAAATGTATAAATGAGCAAGGGAGATAGACTTTAAAACTTTAATACTACTGAGCAGAAACAATACTTATTCAGCATTTAAAGAATATTGTCACCAAATTCAATGAAAAGACCAAAACCAATTATGCTTTAGTCTAAATGCTTTCTCAATGCTTTACCTCAGCCACAAGGCCAGTTGCTACTGCTGAAGACTTAAAAGACCAGTCTGTAAGCGGTGTTTTTTCTGATTGCAACCCTCACTTCATCCTCTCCTTTCAAGCAAGCAAGAAGGAGAAAGTGTGGTAGTTACGAAAAAATGCAAAATGCATTATAGCTCTAGGTCAATGTATGTGGGATTGATACTTGACAACTTGATTTGATTAACAAGTGACACGTCCATATTCCTGCAGGTAACTGTTTATCTAAAGCCTAAAGTAGAAAATGACTGTAGGTAGACAGTGTTAGGAAATAACTATGACTTATTTAGCCTTGCTTGCTCTCAAAACCTGTTCTGCACTTACAGATCTGTTCCCAAGCTCTTCAATCTCAAGTCCTAAATTAACCACCACTCAGATTTGACTTGTGCTCCTTCTGGTTGTTTTCTTGATAATAAACTGCCAAATCACAAAATGCAGAAGAAACTGAACCATACTTGTTCACTTACTGTAAGATGCTTTGGATAAGAACCTGAGCTGAAGCGTTTAAAATAGAAATTAGTGAAACATAAGCTGGGAAATAATAGATCATAAATGAAAAGAGAGCATGTGAGATAGAGTGAAGAGCATAAGTGGGAGAAGTAAAGAGTAGCTAACGTCCGGAGTGGCTGTGGAGAGTGCTGAGTGGGTGGGGTGGTGGAGGAGGAGGAGGATAAGAGCTGAAGCTGGAGCTAGTGGTCTCAGCCTCCTTCTCAGAATTATCCCTCAGTGACGCAAGCTCCTCCACTCACATCCTGACAGCTGCTCCCTGCCTGGTTACAGCGCTCCTCGGCCTGTCCAATAACATTCATGCTCATTTCCGCTTTAATGCATAGCGTTCCCCTTCTGGGTTTACCAATACAGCTCCATTTAGTCTCATTAGTACATGTTCACTTACTACTTTGTGTTTTCCTCTAATCTATGTACTAGTGGGACCTCAATGCTGTAAGCACACCAGATTCTTCTTTTTTTTTCTTTCTTTCTTTTTCTTTTTTCTGAGGAAAAGAAGCTCTGAAGGGAAAAAAACACATTATTATTTCTGCATCAGTCTCAGGCATTGTTCTTCTGAGTGAAGACATACAGACCAAAATACACCAGATACACATAGCCGAAGGAGCCACAGTGATTTCAGAGACGTGTCACCTCCTGTTTAATTCTAATCAAAGAATATTGGTCCAAGTGTATTGCAAATTCAAATTAAGAGCTAACATGGTAGAACACTGAAACCGGGCCATGGCACCGGGTGCAATGGTGTCATGTTCTTGTAATATTCTGACATCTGCGAGCATAACATAGAACATAATTATTGGGTCATTAATGACATTAATAGAAATTTACACTCAGACATTGCATACATTTATTTGAAATCAACTGATATTGTTTTAGGTTTTAAGGCTACAGCATGCTTGCATGTTTGTGAGCCTATTAACAGTGCTTTCAGCTAAATGCTAGTCAGCATGCTAACATGTTGATAATAGCATTGCTAACACAATGACATGCTGATGTTTAGCAGGTATAATTTACCATTTACCAGGGTCACCAGCTTAGTTTAGTGTAAAAGTATGCTAAGGTAATTAGCACTAAACACAAAGTACAGCTGAGGCTAATCGGAATTTTATTGTTTTGCAAGAATTTGGTCATAAAACTGAAATATGGGACAGATTTAAATATTGATCTGATGTTGGCCGTAGATTAAAAGTCTGGGTTCCATCAGAGTTATGAGGTTCTTATCCTGAGGCGGGACATGAACTTTGTACCACATTTCATGAGAATCTGTCCAAAAGTTGTTGAGACATTTCTCTCAAAACCGCAAACTTTAACTTCGTGTCTAGATAAAAGGTCAGGGGATCGCCAGAGTTATTAGGATTTTATCCTGAGGGAGACATGAACTGTTTACCACATTTCATGGGAACGTTGTGTTGGGTCTAAATAAAAGTCAGGGGATCATCAAAGTCTGAGACATCAAGGTCCATCAAAAATAGTTTATATTTCAGTCTGGATCGAATGTGACTGACCAACATAATATTGCCAGAGCCTAAAAATGAATATAATGAATTAAAACAAATGGGTTTGGTATTATCCACCAGAATTTTGTACTGTACAGTAGAATGCCATATATACTATACTTGAGTATATTAGTTGTTTGCCACGGTATACTTTTGAATGACATGAATGGCATGACTTGAGGGAAATATGTTTTAAATCTTAATCTGAAAAGTAACTACCAAAAGTACAATAACATACAATGAGAATTTAATAAAATGCACTGTATATAATGGAATATTAATATATAATATTATGATGCATTATTATAGTACATCAACATCATCAAACAGTGCACAAAATGGGTACAGTTTCCTCCACCTCAGCCAGAAACAATCCTAAAATACTGCTGACTTGTTAATTCCACAGTAATAATAATATTCCAACAGCAGAATATTATATAATGTAATGTGACACTGAAACACAGTGTGCCTGCACATTGAATATTTTTCCTTTCATACTTTCAGTACATGTTGCTGATAATATTTACTTATTTTTGCTTGTAGAAATATTGATGCAGGTTTTGTAATGGAGTATCTTTACTTGTGGTATTGGCCACTGGGCTTAACTCAGTTCATGACATCAGATACCCAGACATGCTGTTTTTAATCACTGACGTAGCAAGTGTATGACGGCCTACATTGTACATAGAGAGGTGGAACGTCATAAGAGTGAAACCAGTTATCAGTAACGTAACTGCCATCCCTACGTGGTCACACAACGAAATCACAAAATGCTTTTCAATTTGGGGAAGGTGAAATTCTCAGAGCTTCTCTACCACCACACAAAAGGCTATTAAGTTACTACTTTGTGAGGAGTTAAGGGGACTTCAGGGTGACCTTATTGGTATCTAACCCATTCATCAGGGTGAAAAAGGCTTTCACTAAGGTTTTGGGACATTCCACAGTGTATCTTTTTCTTCGCAGCCCATTCATGAAATATGAGTTGCTTCCCTGAGGCCAGAGACACGATGACCAGCAACAACAAGTAACATTGTGATCGTTTTCCACGATGGCTTTAATTTTGTTTTAATCACGGACAAGATCTAAATTAAGTTGGAGTGAAATGAGATGAAGCTAAGTTAGCTGTAAAACTGCAGGAAAACAAAAATAACTTCAGCACATGGGATGGAGAGAGAGAAAGAGATGTGCATCATCGTTTCAGAAGAAAATAAGAGTTGTGGACAGATTTTGGTCAGAACTGACAAAGGCCGCTTTGAGACTGTCTGTTAGATATCAAAGGAAGATTATTACATGACCACATCCACCACAACTGAATCTGACAATCCTGTTTTGGTCAGAAATTCTTAACAGATGCTCATTTGCTCTCATGGCAACTGGCAATGTCTTACTACAAAAAGATAAACAGAAGAAGAAGGAAAAAAAAATGAACTGGAAGAACTTAGTTCCCCTTCGCCCAGTAGAGACAGATAAAAAGGGATTCAAAACAGAGACAGTCCATAGTCAAGACATAACAGGCTATTTAATAGACACTGGCTGTACACGAAAATCTTCATTCTTAATGATTGTAATAGTCCTGAAGTGTTTTTAATGTTGAAACACAAACAACCTCCGAATTCGGTCCAGGAGAATATTTTCTTAAGGTCACAAAGAAAAGCTAATTTCTCTCCCATTAACATGAAATGTTCCACCAATCATTCATTTCAGTATCTCAGTTGGCCCGCTCTGATTCTTTTGAGATAATCAGATTAAAGGATTGCATAGACTTGTTCCGGTCCCCTTCGAATGCAAGAATGTATTCAGGTCACCTTAAAATGTACAGTGACTGTGCTGAAATGTGCATCCAGACGGTTGGAAATTCTGCACTGTTTTGGAGTGAGAAACTTTCTGAGAAGGAGATTGTTATGGATAAACACAAAAATGTCACTAAATATGATGTCCTGTCAAGTGACTAATTCAATATTCCTTTGCAAAGGAATGACCACAGATCATGGGTTGGGGAATTTATTCTCAGAGCAAAAACATCTGTAAGTTCCCTACCCTAAAATCTTTATTTTCTGTCTTACAAAAGGTACACAAGCTCATCTCAGACATCCAAGAGATAATACCCAACTTTTTCTGTTTAGCTACAGTTCAACATGGAATATAGACATCATGTACTGATATCTTGATACTATGGAGGTGAAAAATAATTCCCATGGTTTCATTGCAATTTACCCTCCACTCTGACCCTTACTTGTACTTCTGAATTTGACCATATCTCTTCAGTGGCCCATATGCCTTCTGTATCCCTCAGGACAAAAGTGATTATGTGCAACTCATCCTAAAAACAACCAATTTATCAGTCATGCTTGAGAATATCTGAATTTTCTGTACAAGAAATGGACCTATGGCTTCTGTGGAAAAGGGCTGTTTGGTGCAACAGGCAAAGAACACCTAATAGAAAAAGACTAAGGCTAATCACACATTTATAATATAAATAATGAATTATTATTATATAATATATACAAACAATCACAAGTTGATGAAAGAGGAAACCTGGCACATGCAATTAAATCAGGCCAAAAATGTCTTAAAAGTAAATGTATTAAATCTATGCAATTGAATTGAATTGAATGAATGAAAATAGATACGGGTCCAGAGACTGTGAAGTCCTTATTAATTAACAGCTCCTCAAACTTTCTAGGGGATATAAAAAAGAGGACGTGGAAAAAGAATAGTCCCAGTGTGTACATATTATATCCCAGTGTTTACAGGAGGGGACAGTGCAGACTCTACAGACTGCTACAGAAGGTCTTTCCTGCCCACTGCCTTATGGAGGCTGATAAATTCAGGTAAAACAAAGTCCAATAATCCAAAATCCAAACAACAGAAATCCAAAATGTACAAAAATCCAAAACTTGGATACAGGTGGAACAACAGGGCGAAGCACAGGGACAAAAGAATGCAGGACTGGTCTGTCACCAGACCTGGACATAAAACCTTTTCAAAAAGCTGACAAAGTCTGTCACCTCTGCCGAAGACCTGCTGAAGTGACTTCACTGCAATCTTCCTTCAGGGAATCACCTTGCTGACATTACTAGTTGTTCAAAATGATGTTCCTGTTTGCTTTCTGTTCAAGCCTGTACTCTACAGCCTGATTATGTTGTATGTTTGACTCCATATGTACTGTATAGCATTTAAAATCATCAGTTTTCTGATTTTTATGTTCTTCTGGTTGGACCCTAGATCATTTATTTACCATTTTGTTTTGCTATTTTCGTGCAATTCTTGACAAAAGCTTTTATATGCCACTATCGTGCTTTTAATGATTTATGGTTGATAAATATCTATTTTAGTTGTGTGTGTGACAAACTTTCACACTAAATCTTGAATCACCCTATATGCACTTGGTCATATTCATACATAATGTGTATCATTTATTAATTTTGATATGTGTGTGTTGCTGCTTTGACATGTTTTGGAGCGGACACTGCGCCTTTAAGGGGACCCGGAAAGTGTTTGTTAAACCGGATGTACAGACCTGTCAATGTGACTTACCTTTGGCTAACAGTGTTATGCCCTAATACTGTCTCCTGGTCGTGCTTTGTAGTCCTATAAAATGTTCCTTACCACGGTTAATTGTGAGTATATTAATTATTATATGCATTTAAAGAGTCAGGTGCGTGGATATGCAGAGCAGCGTCAAACAGAGCTCAAACAACCGTTAAGATCTTCGCTAGCTTCAGCTAGCCTAGCTGCTAATTCTCCGGTGTTAGTCAACACTCCCTGACGTGACTTTGTCTCCAACTCTGCTTCTACCTGTTTGTGTTTTTCAAAGTGAATGCGTGACCTTTGAAATATTGTTAGGTTTAGCTTTTATTGTTGCTTATTTAGCGGTTAGCTTCAGCTAGTAGCTAACCTGTTTGCTAAGTCTATCCCTCTAGTACTGTCACAGTACTGACTGCTGCACTGTAGTGATGCTCGGTTCTTTTTAGGGAGCCAGATCCGGCTCTTCCGGCTCCCAAACGGTTCTTCATTTTACCACTTACACCTGGGGTCTTCAACCTTTTTCAGGACGAGAGACAAACAGAACAGAGACCCCCACGCGTGTCACATTTTAAGCCTGGCTTATAATAACTTTTATATTTACTTTATTCGCCTTTTATTTCACCTTATTTACCTATTTATATGCTGGGTTATTATCCTATATGTGTTTATGATTGAGAAAACATTCATACATTGAGAATCATTTATACATAAGATATAAATAGTAATAGTTTTTGTCATAAGTAGCTTTTTTATTGCATATTAATGCTTGCAGTTTACGCATTATCATTTTTGTTATTTTTTAATTCTCACAAATTATTTTGGGGAAAATAGTCAATTATTATGACAAATATTGGCGGACCCCCTGCAGTACCTCTGCAGACCTCCTAGGGGTCACGGACCCCTGGTTGAAGACCCCTGACTTATACCTTTAATAATTTATCCAAATTTAGCATTGTTTTGACTTATGATTCGTATGTGTACACATATATCACCACAATTATTCAATACATTCTTTGTACTTAAGTATTCAAAAGTAAAAATGACATTTTCTAATATCAATAAATTTCTGTAGCCAATTGTTTCCATTGCATTTACAGACACTTTGTAACTCTGTGAAACCGCCCCAATGAATGAACTGACTAGCTCACACTTTACCGTGATTGTTTTTTTGTAAGTCGCTTTGGATAAAAGCGTCTGCTCAATGACTAAGTGTAAGTGTACTTTCTCTGCCTGACTCTAACACACACACACTCTGCTCTTCATTTCTCAGTGGCCAAGGCAAAATCAAAGTAAGTGAACTGGTTCAAATAGAAAGGCTTAGCTCTTGTAAATCAATGCTTAATGTCATATAGAGGCCGACATGGAGTCACCGTCATGTTCACGGTGTTGTTTCCCATCAGGACTGTCCTGGTGCAGATGATGAGCGCTGCTGGGACAGGCTACTTCTTCAACACAAAGAGGAACCGTCTCAGAGACAAACTGGTGCTGCGCAAACATGATCCATTTGGTAAGATATGACCGACGCACACAGACACAGTCTATTTTTATCGCAGTACAGACTAATGCTTTTATAATCTATGTTTATGGTAACAGTACCAGGTTGTTAGCCCTGTCTGTATCTGCATTGTATCAATGCCCCTACATAACCAGCAGGAAAGTCACTTCACGTCAAGTCTAGACTTTACTTTAAGATAAGATCGCTACCACGTCAAAGTAGGGTTTTCTAAAAAAAACTATACATACGTGGTTTTCTGTCGTACTAAATTATCATCTCAACTTCCTGTCTTTGCAGTAAACAAGCACGTCCTATTCTTCGAGAAGAGGAAGATCAGATCGATTTAACAGTGCACCAACACACATGGACAACATAAACCTCTGGTTTAAACAGACTTATTTTTATTGTTGTGGATTATACAAGATGTTTCATCACTTCTGTTTCGCTTGCTGACACGTTTTCAGAGGATTTCCTTTTCTTGGATCTGCTAACAAGGCGTCCGCCGCCAGTTTGGTATGCAAATCCCGACCGGACTGCATGAAAGTTTCAGTTACCAGCAAAAACGGGCTACCACATCTGACTTGAGTGAAAGCTCATGGAAGCCATAGAATAACATGTTAAAGTTCTGTTGAATTGTTCTATATAGCATCAGTGATTATACAACTTTATATGTAATGAAACCATTTGGGGTGATTCAATAAAGTCAATTATGTGCCGTACAAGCTAAGTGTTAAGATGCTTGTCAATTATTAAACTGTTGATTGGCACTATTCATAGAACTGTTACACTGACAGTCACATTGCAGCCATGTTAATATTAAACTAACAATCAGTCATTATCAATCATCAGTTTCACATTAATGTTCATTCTTGGATTTCAGCTCATCAGACTTGCTCCATTTTTAACTGCTGTCCACTTGCTGCTCTCAGAGCAGTTCAGCCGGTAGCTCCTTTCTGAAGGGGTAAGACATCTGTGTGCCGACCGCCTGCACGCTCACTCCTGCCACCTGATTGGCTCTGCGGGCCATCTCCTCCAGGGGCATTGTGGGATAACGAGCCATGTAAAATGCCAGTGCTCCAATAAAGCTATCTCCAGCACCCTGGGAAGAAACGATATTACAACAATGCTTTATTAAATTTCACCCGTGGTTCAAACAATTCCACTGTGTGATTCTACAACCGAGCAGCCCACTCAGCAGAATCTAAAAATCGAGTGTGTGTGTGTGTGTGTGAGAGGAGCTACAACTTAACCTTACTGCTTAAAATATTTCATACTGTATTTAGAGGAGCAGTAGATCTGTATGAAGAGATCTGAAAGTTAATTTGACAATTCAATAAACTGTCAACAGTAGGGGGTGCTGTGGCATTTGTCAGCTGTTTTTCCAAGTTGCTGTCTGAGGTTTCGACTACTTTTAAATGACTTACTGAAAATTTAACCTTGTGTGAAAGTGTGTCATCACTTTTAGAGAAACATCTGTATTGCATTACCGTAATCACACAGACCGACTCATGAATTATATGAACGGATGATGAAACGGATGTAATAAAGTCGTCTTACATGTAGAATGACTTCATTATTTCAAAAAATAGTTTTCACTGAACTATAAGCAAAGACATAATTTGTGCGTAATTAAGTGCATTATTATCTAAAGGGTTTTGAAAAGGGACTGCTAGCAATAACATACTGTATAATCCTGGAATTGTTGCAAATCAACCATTATTTGTATCAACTTTTTTGTCAAAAGCTGAAAAAACAAACAAACAAAAAGCGCACTGAGAACAGCTGAACAGCACGACTGCTTTAATCACTTGTCAGTGGCTTCACCATAACTGCCAGCAGCTCTGGTTTTGGCTATCTTTGAACAGATACATCATCCATTTTCCCTCCTCATCTATTGATAGAGATGGAATGTGCCGTCTACGCCCTGGAGGGGGTTGGCTGGAACGGGATGCCGGTGGAGGGTGGGGTGGGTTGCGGGGAGGCTTGCTGATGGGAAAAGGCACAGTGGTATGTGGCGACACGCTCATGTTTAACCACAAATGGCCCCCGACGCTGGTTCTCACAAGCCTGATCCATTACTCATCACCGTGGCTCTCGAGAGTTCATTGTACTCTCTTCTTCTGAGCACCTCTGTAAACCCCCAGCATCTCTCACCCTTCAACTCAAAGTAACCCTTTTGTCAAGGGGGCGGCTGTATGCTGGTTGTGTTGAGATGATTCAGTGACGTGGCGCAGGGAACAAAAACCCAAACCCCCATCATGGACCGGGCAGAGAAGGCCGTGCCCTCTGACTGACAGGACACCAGGAACAGAGAGGACCAAACAGGGTCCACGGTGGACAGGGCAGCTGGAGGGCACGGCCAGACAACATAGATTTTGTCACAACAAGCACCTAAAGGATTCTTTGATGAACCAAACGATAGATACGAGAGATGTAGGATGAAAAAAAAAAAAAAGTGTTCTGATTTGACATTTCAAAGGTCAATATTGCACCCCACCCCCAAACCTCCTCGGTGCATGCCACTGGTGTGACTCCTGGACTGGAGAGATGCTGGAAAGAGTGAGATCAGAGCTCAAACATTTCACAGGCCTGGTGGATTTCCATGTTTAAAGCCATGGTGTGTTTATGTCTCCTGTCTGGTAGCTGGGCTGGGCTACAATACAGCCAGCGTTTGGAAATAAGGCTTTGGTGAAGCAGTCCCACTGGTTTGGCTCTGGCCTGTCTCCCAGTTCACACGTTGCGGTTAAAACAATGATACCACTCCTGAGTGGGGGTTGATGCATGGGAAGCGATGACCAATACAGTGAGGGGCGGCCGGTTTCAACAACTAGATTAGGTCATAGAAAATAAAACATTTCACTCTTCGTACATCATTCTTTTCGCAAATGCCTCTTCATTGTTCTTTGACTTTTTCAATCATCAGTCAACTAATCTATGACTGAATCTCTGCCAAAACAAGCACCTCTGTCGAGTCAGACAACAATAGGGTGAGGCTGAAACAGGTTTCTCAAAGCTAATACCTGTCTTAAAACTAACTTGTGCTGACAGTCCAATTTTGACAAATTCCATTCTAATTCAATTTCTATTATTTTAGGTCGTAAAACCCCCAAAGACAGTCTTTACATGTAGACAATGTTAGAATTTCATACATAAACACAATATTCAAGTGGCCAGTATATAAGAAATACAGTCAAGTAGATTCAATGGACCTTTTTCACAGCAGCCATTTTGACACAGAGTCAACACAGGTGTTTCCAATGATACTAATTAAGGTTCCATTCCATTTATTGCAGCAGGAGACTTTCCAGTGAGCCAACATGCCCAACAGCAGCACCCTGACTCTGTTTGACCTGAATGGAACGGAACCTTAATTAGTATCATTGGTAACACCTGTGTTTACCTACTATTTCATGTCAAAATTGCTGCTGTGAAAAAGGTCTGTTGGTCATTATTTCAAGTCCAGTGAAATAAATCAAAAATAAAATAAAAATCGACCCATGATTTAAAAGAAAAATTCAAACTTGAACACGCAAGATACCCAGGATAATCGATTTAGCCTGAATGAAACTGATCACACCGTTGTCCAATTGGGTTACATTGTGTCAGACATGATCTGACACAATGGACACTTGAATAAGGGAAATTTAGATAATATAAATTCAGATGGTCTAAACGTATAATATTTCAATACTGCAAATTCGTAGTATTCAGTAGTTATTCAATTATACATAATTAGAACATAATTGCATAAACTCTGATCAAAATGTGCAGCTTTGTGAGGTATAATATGTGGGTCCAGTTCATTCAAAAAGGTGCTGGATAAAAGTATAGATTTTTGCAGGCGTCTCCAAAATCCTTTGTCCAAAGATGATCCTCCAAGCCAGGAGCCCAGCAGGTACACCACTTTGTAATTTGTGCACATGAATGAATATAATATTACACGTGATTCATATTTCAAAATGCTGGGACAAACACCATATTAACATATTATCATTGTCTATGTTGTGAACTTGTTAGCAAGGCTACCTAAATACACATCCAGAAGATACAAAGCGCCATTAGCATAATTAGCATTGTTGTTAGCTCTGCTCTGCTGTTTATTAACTGTTCTGTTTTTGCCAGCTAGCTAACTGTGTCTCCTTCCCTGAGACTGGCATGTGACGCTACTGGATCTAGTGAACGAAGCTCAACGAGGCTGACAAGCGCTACCCCCTTCAGCCCTGCACCGCTGCCCTCGACACAGTTTGGTGAAGGTTAGATCTGGAGGCCTGTCAATCAAGTGACACAAGCGCTTGCCGCGGATGAGCCTTGATGCTCTTACTGGTCGTCTCCGTCCGCTGCGTCTTGATCTCTTAGTGTTGTTCCTCTGCCTGTTCTCCTCTGGTAGTCAGACTGAAGTTAGAAATTAGGATGGCAGGTGTGTCTGCAAGAAGCTTACCAAATTAAATAGGTATGGTTGAGGAAGTTCTTTTCAGTTTGGAGGTTTTTGCTTTGTGTGAATTACATCTAGAAATCTCCCTGGAACGTTCATCGTTTTGGTTCAGTTTAATTCGATCTATCAGAAGTTGGGCTTTTTTCCTCATTTATGACAGATTAAAATATTAAATTAGGATGAGTCATCGTCGGTCAACTTAACAAAACCTATAGTCATTGAAAGCTTTCCATTTGCAGTTCTTAACACTTTTGTATCTTGTAAGCTTTCACTGACAAAACTCCAGGGACGTGACCTTATTGTTTTTAATGCTTCTGACAGCAGCATGAGTGGTGAGTGTTTAGAATAAATAGAAGAAAAATGGAATAGTTAACACAAGAGGCAATATGCACCATGGCTGTACAGACAAACAAAGGAGCGCATACAGAAACTCAGAAGTCCATCAACAGAAAATCCAAGGACAAAGACAACAGTAGCGCCCACACACTTTGATTGACAAGTGATCTTTGTAAAGTGCAGTGCAGAAACACCACGGCAATGAGCGCTGAGCACCAAAGACAGACGAAAAAAACCCCAACAAAACAAACAGAACCTATAGGAAATGCAGATCTCATGCAAGTGCTCCACACTGCATATCTTCCATGTTACAGTCCTTTGCGCACACAGAACCGTTTGAGCCTTCAAAACCTATGACTGTATTTCTCACCCAGAGGCCTCCTGTGATCTTGACTCCCACCCTGATATGACAGATGGAGCCATGTGCCGTCACCTCCTGAAGCCGCCAGCCTTTGTCAATGAAAGACACCCTGGGGAGAGCAAAGACCAACTGAGGGGCAGCAATGACTCACAGTGGCTTCCACGTCCGGAAGCTTGCAGTAAGACTTGCAAACAGCTTGTCAGAAGTAAGGAGGGTGGAGGAAGGTTTAGGACGATCAAAGACACATTTAATTGGACCAATTAGGGCTCTCGCATCTTTGCTCCATTCACAGTTTTTTATCTTAGTCCTCTTTAACTCTTCTGTGTATAACACTGAGCAACATGACTGCAGTGGCAGAGGCCTGGATTAACATCTGGGCTGCTAAACGGCAGCTGCTGAAGCATGTGCAGTCCATTAGAACATGGTGATGTGGCAGTTTTTTCATTGTGTCATGCTGACCCACTGTTTGCAGGGTTGAGGAATGCAGTGCTCGGGAGGTATTCCCTTACCTTTGGCTTCCAGGAAGGAATCATACAATTGGTCCTAGAAGACTGGGAATAATTTGACTGTCCAGACCCACCATACAGCTGTAATGTCTGGTTTAGACAGTACTGTCTACCTTTCGCCCTACACACAGTGGACCTCCCGGATCAGTGGAAACCAAGGCCACCCAAGTCCTGCTGGGGCTAGAAGGCACTGTGTGTGTGTGTGTGTGTGTGTGTGTGTGTGTGTGTGTTTGTCTGTGTGCGCTTTAGCCTCATCTAACTGTCACACACAAAACAGCCAAGGCTCTGATCTCAGCAAGGGAAGCCTGTACTCAATTTAAGACAAAAGAGAGCCAAATGGATAAAGTGTGAGGGATGGGGGAGACCCACAGTAGATGAGTGGATCTGCTTTGTCATCCAGATTCCCGACCCTGACTCAGCCCATAATTGCGTGTGCCGTTTATAATGTGTTATTCAGACAGATGCAAGAGGAGCAGATGATGAAATAGTTATAGTCAGGGAGACAAAGCTAAACGATTTAGCAGCCACATCATTAACCGAACCAGATCAATCCGAGACAAGTCGAAACAAAGTGATGGAATGCATCCGAATAAGGATGGTGAAAGCTGGATATGTGTTCGTTCTGATTAGCAGTGGGTCACGCCACCCGTGGCGCCGAAATACACAGTAGCGTAGCTAAAAAAGTACCAAACCGCAAGTGAGTCACTGTGTTGATATCGAAGAATTGCAACCTAGAATACGGCCTGAATTTACAGTCCGATACTAGCAGAATTGGCAAGAAAAAATCCTGGAGCCAATTTAAAAAAAAAAAAAAAAAAAAAGACTACTGCTACAGATAGGAAAAAAAAAAAACAGGCAATCAAATCTGTAATAACACACAAGGTAATCATAACCAAAAAGGCCTATGTTCCCAGAAAGCTGAGAGAAGGGAATAATGATCTTGATAACAACCTGTTGTTTTTTTCCTCCGGTAAAAAAAAAAAGAAAAAAAAAGAAAGGGCCTTACTGGAAGAGGGATTATGATGTCCAAAAGAGTTAAACACTCCAGAATTTATGGGCCCATCAAAGAACAGAAGGGGTGGGGAGAAAGAGTGTGTGTGTGTGTGTGAGGGGGGACATGCAGCAGGCCCAACCACAGCTTTCTGCTGACTGATGCAGGCCCAAGAGGTGAGTCATGGGAGAGAGAAAGGAGGGGGGTATAGGGGTGGCGGGTAAGTTCTCCTGGGGGCTACTGGGAAACGGGTGTTACTGAAGCTGGTGAATAAGGTGAGTTATTTGTGTCTGCTTGGAAATGTGGGGGGCACAGAGGAGGTCACACGGCGTTTGACAAAGCGAGACCTTTGTTCTTGAAATGCTGAAGTGACCTGAGATTACAAGCTGTTTTTTTCGTTGAGCTGCAGTTCCTTTGAAAGTGTGTCTGAAAACACACACACACACACACACACTTTTTACTGCCTTTCTTCTGTGCTTTTTCCCCAATTTCACAATATGACTACGACTTCATGCTTGTAATTGTTTTACTCCAGTTTTTACTATGCTGCATGATGAACAGCATTTGGAAATTATGGCATGATAAAAGTACCCAGGGAACTCTTGAGTAGAGGAAACCATTACACAAACAATTAAAAGGCTTTAATCAAATGCGGTACGTACAAAGAGGTGATTAACACCTCCGTGTGGTGACGTATTTGCTCAGTAGAACACATGCCCCGCTAACAGCTCAAAGACAGGAAACGCAAACATCTAGCCGAGGCTCCTGTGACGAAAACAAGCCACAGAAGACGTGGTGTGAAATGAGTCAAGCGACGCTGGCCTCTTTTAAATGATTAAAATCGGGAGGGGCAGGTGGTGGTCACCACATCCCCAATGATCATTAAGCGGTTTCACTTGAGCAACAGACAGATCTGCACCTCCACTCGAGCTCAGAGTACCAGGAGCTCATTGGACTGTGATGAGAGGACAAAAAAAAAAAAAAGGTTCTGCGCGTCAATGCTTTGTTTTGGAACAGAGGATTTCCTGTGAAATCTAAACAGTTCCTGTGTTACTGCTGTAAAGGACACGTTTTAAAGAAATATTCTTCGGGTGTCTAAAATGTGAGGAGTGAGCTGGCTGACGCATTTTCTATTAAACATTTTTCCTTTCACTAACATGGGAAGTTACCTTCTTCTCAGTCACAACCTACTACTGAAAAAACATCGTATGGATTATTAGAAAGTGCAAAACATCTTTAAAATTCTTATTTTTACGGCTATTATTTCATAATCATATTACAATATAGATATATATTAGATTTTATATTTATGATGATTCAAAATGATACAAAACAGTTAAAATACAAACACACACACACTTTTCTACTCTTTTATGTCGACACTTTCATCCCAAGAGCAATGCTGCTAAGCACTTTGGTTTATATCATTGTAAATGAAACATCACTGGGGAGTTGTTGGGACCAAAACAAGACCAAGACAAAGACTTCACCCGGGCTCTGTGAAAGCATGACTGGCTTTTTACATATTCTCTGACATTTTATAGTAAATAAGTGATAATTAAAATAAGTTGGCCACAATAGCATCTCTGCGTGGTTGTGTGGTTTGAGTTAAGCGCTAGCAATGCTAATGTTAGCGTTATTAACATTTGCTAATTATCACATAATACAAAGTACAACAGAGGCTGATGGGAATGTCATTAGGTTTGCAGGTATTTAGTCGTACACCATAATAGGGCTACAAATAATGATTTTTTCATGATTAATTGATTATAAATCAATAATTGTTAAGTCTAAATGAGCCAAGCTACAATTTTAGTCATGTTAATGTAAGGCGTTAATGTTAATGTTAATATCTTCAAACAGCTTTAAAACCCTACAAAGTATTGATTTACTGTCATATAAGAAAGAAAAACAGCAAATTATCAAAACTGAGATGCTTGAAAAATCTTTGAACTGACTTAAAAATTGGTCAAGGTGAAAAATTTATGGACTTTCAAAGTCATTTTTTAATACTTGATTTTTTATCGTCCTCATATTTTGACTTAATACAATTTACCAAGACAAATTCCTTGTAACTGAAAAAACCTACTTGGCAATAAATCTGATTCTGATTTATCTTGATGAATAACATATGAATATATATACACATATCTGAAATGAATTTAATGGCAATTCATCTTATTCACTAAAAAAACAAAACAAAACAGATGTCAAACATGGTGGCACTGCAGGAAAAGTCACAGGATCAACAGAGAGTAGGATTTATCCTCTGGTAACGTGATTGGATGGTCAGTGCTGCTAAACTTGCTAAACATTCTTTGGTTCAAGCTTCTTAATTGTGATAATTTGCTAATTTCATGGTGAATTGAATATGCTTGGGCTTGGGACATTGGTGGAAAAACAAGCAAACGACAAAGCCCTGGGAGATTGTGATGTTTTTTTCTTTTCTTTCTGATGCTTCGTGGACTAAAATACTAAAATGAATAACTGAAAAAACAATGACCACATTACACAAAAATGTGTCATGCTTACCGTGGTGTCCACTGCTGTGACTGCAGTAGTTGGAACATGTTTGGAGGAAGACTCGCGTGCCTCGAGCACCACGCAGCCTTGGGGTCCCAAAGTGACTATGACTGACCCGCAGCCTCGCTGCAGGAGCTCCTGAGCCGCCCGATGAGCTTCCTCCACATTAGTTACTGACGAACCAGTCAGCAGCTCAGCCTGCATGTAGACACAGTACCAGAGGAGCAGAGGTAAGACACTGCACACACACACACACAACACACACACACACACACACTGTATAATCACATATATATAACACACTCTCTTTATTTAAGCATCTCATTTAGCAGAAGATGATAATGGGACACTATTTCTTCTAAACAAGTCTTTTTAGGTCAAGGAGCCACCTTAATCAGAGGTTTGGAATTAAAATTAAAGATAGGGCAAAACCAGCGTTAGTGTGGGATTCTGGGAGAATAAATAAGAAACGGCATTTTGGAAATTCCCCATGGCAAAAACCCAGGACCTAAGGACTGTGTAATATGCAAGATGATAAATGCCTTGAGTTTTGCCTTTAAAAAAGCCAACTAAAATCTTTTTTTGTCTCTCTAATGAACACAGTTAAGTATATTACAACTGTTTAATAGTCCCTAATTAGTAGTGTTTAACACAGCTTTTGCTTACTCGCTGTAGTTTACTGTTTCGTATTAACAGTTTTGGGATGAGTCAGCTCTTAATTACACACTGACCGTGGTCAGACAGACTCATAAAACACATTCAGTCTGTTACGGATTTTGCTGGATCCGTCAGCAGTCTGCGGGCCAAACATTTTCAAAGAGCAGATCCTCTGACTACGCTGCTTCATCTGGCTCCAAAATGACTCAATGGTGACAAAGCAGAGCTCTACAGCTGATGTTTGAGGAACTTCAAGGGAACGCAGAACCACAGCAGAATTCTTTAGAGTGAGAGGCACATCTTGATACAGATGAGCCACAACATTAATTCCTGGTGTTTAAACGCAATCGTATGGAAGGTTTATCGGCAAGCAGAACTGCGGTTTTAGATGTACGCGACACTGATGCGTGTAAGATTAAATATCACATACTACATCAAAAACATGTTCTTCTTTTGAAATATTTTTGCTATTCATGCCAATTTTTTTATTGACTGACTGAAATTACTCGCTCAGACCTGCTTGGCCTGCAATCTACCCCAAACCTCAGCCTTAAAAAAGGCTTTAGTTCTGTTTTCGCAGGCGTCGAGTTTCAATGTGCTAAACTGACTTGCTAAAAAAAACGCCGTCCTTAAATACAAACCGCTAAATCACATTCCTCGAAATACAGGCACCTCATATTAGCACAGTGAGTTTCAGTGGTTATAAATTATTACTATAAAACATGTGTCGGCAAGCATTTTTCTTTATTTTGCTTCAGGAGCAGCGTTGCAACATAACGGCAACTGCCTAGAAAAAGACCGAAAAAAAGAGATGCAGATGCTTTTGATTACTGTCAACATGTTAGCATGTTACATCTGTTAGAGTGATGTCAAATGTGGTTTAATGCTGTGCTTATTACAGGAAACTTACAAGTGACTGTTTGGTGTGCAGTGTCTGTCAGATATAATTTTGATCATCGATTCATTTAAAATAAAAATGTATTCATCAAATAAATAACTGATAAACATATGTTGTGATTCTCTAAAATAAGAACTATTGCCCAAATCGATTCAGATTTTTTACTTTGCTTCCCCTCCTCTACATGCACACACTATATGCCATATAGTATATGGCATCTATTTTTACATCTGGTAATGTACTGTACTTTTCTCTTGCTTTGTTTACAATGATTCATAACAAGCTTGCATGGGTGCTGAATGTACACTCATGTTTTCTTATCACAGAAATATTTTATCCATGTGTTGCAATAATAAAAAGAAAACCCCGCATTATACAAACACACGTACACATATGTTAACGTTAATTAGCTGTATAAATGAAATAATAAATGACTCATTAGTTATGGCATTTTGTTCAACTTTTATCCTATTTTAATCAGGAGGAATAAAAGATGTTTATGCCTTTCAAAGGATCGCAGAAGCACGTGGAAAAATCAAAGTGTTTAAAAAAAAAAAAACCTGTAAAGTGTCAAATAGAGTTCTTCATAATCTAAAAAAAAAAAGGTATATCAGTGTGGACGTTCCTTTAATTTGCTGCGCAATTAGAGGTCTGTAATCACCTGTAAAAATAGCAGCAGTGTGGAGAACACACACACACTTAAAAACAAAATGTATTTTGTGTTCGTGCTGCTGTGATGCTTCTTGATCCCTTACAGATCTGTGTGTGGATCCATTTTGGCACGTGAGGTCCTCAGGTGGACATCAAACATAATTCCCCTCACTATAAAGCACTTCAGCGTAGTATGTGGCCTGAGGATCAAAGAGGGCCTGCTCTTTGTCATCCTTAAGCCGCCCATCCCACCCCATACCCTCAGCCGGAGCATGGTACAGTGAGACCACACACATGCACAGTACAGATTGTGTGCCAGCTCTAACCCAACATGGGAGGGTCAAGGCACGGCTCATGCTAGCGTCGAAGAAGGGTCTGAGGATCCAATCCCCCCTCTCTGCTTTTGTGATCTGTCAAAGTGAACAATGACCTTGGACAGTTCAAAAATAAACCACAGACTGTATCGGTGCTTTTAGAGCCCGCAGCCTCCCCGGTGCTGTCAGATGCCAAGAGAGAAAAAGAGCCGTTTTGTTAGTCATCAGCTTCACACCGAAGCAGGGAATCAATCTACCTCCCTCTGTGTACAAGAATATGAGAAAGTTGAATTATGTCTCTCACACTGTCTGTGTGTGTGTGTGTGTGCTTAACACACACAGTGAGCACCTATTTTTTTTTTAAAGCATATGCAGTGGTGGGTGTATTTACAAGAATGTATATGTTTAGGCATATCGCCAAAGGGTGGAAATAATATGCTGTCATTACAGTCATTTTGTGCATGAATATTTCAATCTGGAATTTGTTCAATTTCCTCTTCTTACTGACAGGATGTCTAACTCTTGTTCCTGTAAATGACTAACTTGATTTTATATTGGTAAATTTAGAGGATTAGTCTCGACCAAAGCCTTTTTCGGTGCTATTTTTATCTGCATAATTACTCATTTTGTCAGATCTCTATAAGGAGTACATCATAAATTATAAGAGTAGGAAAATGTGCAGTGTAATATATTTTTTCTCATCTTTAATCATGATCTGCATTTATAAAACGTAACTCCTGAAATGGACACGACACTCACCAGTACAAAAAATGTGAAATTATATTATATAAAACAGTATTAGACTTAAAAAGAAGTAGAATATAATTATATTTCAGATATTATTAAAAGTAATCACTGTGAGAGTAATTAAAAAATACAGTAAATAAAATACAGTTCCTTACTTACAAGAACAAGATTTAGACATAGTTACGCAGTTCCTAATGCAAAACTGAAGAATTACATGCAATTACAAGCAACTCAAACTGTGTACTGTCTGAAGCAAAACTCACAAGCTGCTTCTTAAAAGCTGAAAAACACGACTGTAACTTACTGCGGTGATGTAGCATTCTGAAAGCTTTTGAGCCTCATCAGCTAATGTGAAAACACCAGCACAGAGACTCAGTAGTGTGACTCAGTCACCATAAAGTATGTATATTTTAATTTTAGATTTTCACCGTAACTGCTCGCTATATCATAATCCTGTTTAATTAGCCATGATGTCCTTTGTTAATTAACACTGAACAGTGGGCAAACAAATACAAAACTACAAGCTTAAAGGTCCAGTGTGTAGGATTTAGTGGCACCTCACAGTGAAGTTGCAGATTGCAATCAAATGAATGCTCTCCCATGTCTCACCCTCTTTTTCTAAGCATGTAAGAAAAACTTTGGCTGCGAAATGTATATAAAAAGCAAAAGTCTGTATCTAGATCAGTGTTTGGTTTGTCTGTTCTGGGCTACTGTACAAAAATGGCAGTTCAACATGGTGGACTCCATGGAAGAGGACCCGCTGTCACTGTAGATAAAGGGCTAATTTTAAGACAACAAAAACACAACAGTTCTTATTTTCATGTGATTATACACTAATGAAAACATACTAATGAATCATTTATTCCATTCCTGCTAATAGATAATCCTAAATTTTACACACTGGACCTTTAATCTACTTTAATCTACTTATGTTTGCAATGACTGTAGTTTAAAGAGATTTTTTTCCCAAAGGACACTGCTTTGTTAAAGCACGAATATCTGAAGACTTTAATCAGAACCGCATGATTAAAAACAAGACTAAAGGTTATCTAACTCACTTCTGGACTTCCTCAGGGTCAAACAATCTCACACACACACACACACACACACACACACACACACACACACACACACAAACATTTGTGCAGCAATATCCGGCTCACTTATTACACCTGCACCAATGAACATTGTGTCAAATATCACAGTAAGTAAACCTCATATACTGTACATATAGATACGTACATATAGATTTTTTGAAAGAATATACAAGGTAAGAAGAAGAGTGTGCAGTCAATATACGTTAGTCTAGTTTTTAATCATGTAGCCATGATATATTTTCTTGGGAGGCATCCATTCTTCTTGTTCTTTGATTGCACCTTTTTGTATCAAATTAAATATAAGAATGACTTGTCAGTACATTAAGATCCTCGATGTAAAGCTGTTTTTTTCCCCTCTGTCTGTCTCTGGGTGGGATATTTTAGTGCTCTTTCCACCCCTGCATACTACATAATATATAACATGACTGCACCTCCATGATCTGACCTCGTAAAAAAAAAAAAAAAAATGAAACAGAGAAGACATGTTGCGCTTTCGTCAACTCTCCCTTTCATGTCCCTACACCTGGCTACAGCTTCTCTCCGCCCCGCATCACCACATCAAATAGAGGCTCCCAGGCAAACTCACATCTACTTTATCCCCAGAGGGGGAGGCTGACTCAGCCAAAGTGCACATCTGCCTTGTTGTTTTTACTACGATTCCCATCTATCCCTGCCTCCCGTCGCTCATCTGTCATCACCTGACAGTGAAGAATCAAGGTGCCATGACACTAGCTTTTACAGTAAAAGGGTGGAGAGATACTTATGTCATACCAGAGGGTTCACATGTATAGCTGAAGGCTACAGTGGGGTTATTGATGTGCTGGCGGGGTCATGACCCAGGAGGTACGGTTGACTCACTTTGAAAAGGTGCGTGTATGTGTGGGCGCTCATAACATCTCAAAGCTCCTCCATTCACAGAGAAAAGAAATATTTGTACCTAGATGCGACTCAGGGCTGCACAACAAGTCTCCTAATCTTACGGGACACATTCTAGATTACGTGTTACTTTCAAGGTCAAGGATCATTAACTAATGGCATTAGTTTGTGGGGCTACACCAGCACATCCAGTGTGTAGTATTACCCGCTGAGTGGAAGCTGCTCCTGGATGCTATCAAAGTTAACTTTACCCAAATATTGTAAATTTGCCAAACACATCGGTTAGTCCACATTCTGAAAATGTTTTCTCTTGTAACTTTAAAGGTTCGTCCGTCCATCCATCCGTCCGTCTTCTCCCACTTATCCGAGGTCGGGTCACGGGGGCAGCAGCTTCAGCAGGGAAGCCCAGACTTCCCTCTCCCCGGCCACTTTGTCTAGCTCTTCCAGGGGAACCCCAAAGCGTTCGCAGTCCAGGCCAGAGACATAGTCCCTCCAGCGTGTCCTGGGTCTTCCCCGGGGCCGCCTCCCGGAGGGATGTGCCCGGAACACCAGGGAGACGTCCAGGAGGCATCCTTACTAGATGCCCGAGCCACCTCAACTGGTTCCTCTTGATGCGGAGGAGCAGCATCTCTACTCCGAGCTCCCCGCGGATGGCCGAGCTTCTCACCGTATCGCTAAAGGAGGGCCCAGCCACCTTGCGAAGGAAGCTCATTTCGGCCGCTTGTATTCGCGATCTCATTCTTTTGGTTACTACCCAAAGCTCGTGACCATAGGTGAAGGTAGGAACGTAGACCGACCGGTAAATCGAGAGCTCCTTCTTCACCACTTTAACTTTAAAGGTGAAACTCAAAATACAAACACATAAACAGACAAACAGAGCATCTTATATGTCAGAATGGGTCTCTCCTAACCCCTCCTGCGACTGAGTGTCAGACACTCAATTTGAAGCATTTTGGTAAATTTTTATGCACCAATCTGTGATTTTCATGCATTGGTTTCAAAGGAAATAAGAGTAAAGCATAGTTGCATTGATTATATTAAGGATGAATCCTCTGGGGTCTAAGCAATTGCCCACGATTGCAAAAGCATTTGATAGGGCCATTAATTGGACCCCAGAGGGTTAAAACATCAAAACATAGACTTGGGAAAATGTTTGGTCTGTCAAAACAAACTATTTGGTATATTTGAAAGAAGCAGAAACCCTGACTTGACTTCTCCCTATGTCTTGTGAAACTCTTTATCTTTTATTATTTCTCATGTTGTTGTAAGCATTTGTGTTAGAATGTACAAGAAAATATGGGACAAATTGTGTCCGGTATTGAATCAGTTAGGCATAGTGCATTCAGCCTCACTCTATAACCGCAATATAATGTGATCAAGTGCATATTTAATTGGAAACTTTTATAGAGACGTTGTTTCAAAATGTGCCAATTGCCAAGATTTTTGCTTAATTAGCTTGATAGCTACAACTGATAAAGTTTACTACTAAGTCTTTTCAGGAAGAGGGGAAGCAAAAATTGATGGTTGCTGGCTAAAAATGCAAGTTTGTCTACCTCTGTTTGAAACTGAGAGGCCATTGTTTAAAAATATGACTAAGAATTTTGATGGTAAATCTGCCCCCGATATCACTGTGAGAACAGAAAACTGCTCAACCCACAATTTTGCTGTGTAGGACTGGTATCAGTTTTCTTTTGCTCTTTGTTATTATGAGTGTATGCATGTGTGAGAAAGGCAGATATTGTGTGAGGAAGCATAGATGCTGCTGCGATAAATACTGTGAAAGCGTGTGTGTGTGTGTGTGTGTGATAAATCACCTCAGATTCATTACAGCAAAACACATCAGAGGCTCTGTAGAAACCTGTATCCAAGTCAGGAATGGCCGGCGCTGGGTTGAATATCGTCTTTACTGAAACAAGAAACCAGGCAGTGATCCACTTTATTGACCACAGAGTTAAATGAATGTACAGGTCACTTGGGATAACATGCATAACATTAACAAGGTTTAAAGAAATATCATTGTTCTCAATGACACACCCAGTTATAGCTGCCAGCTTGCCTTTAAAAGGATACTATTTTGACAATGTCCCTCAGTGACACATTTTACAGTTGTGCGATGTTTCTTTTCCATTTGCTAAGCTTTACTGTCAAGGTCTGGCATTACCTTAATTAAACTTTCAATGGGAACAAAGGCTAGCGGTCTACCACTGGGGATTGCTCGCAGGCAAAGCTCAAGTGGATAAGCTTCTATAAAAAGACACCTTTTAAACGATTAAATTAGCATTCCCCTGAAAAAGAACACTGGCGAGAGACGCGCGCACAAAAAAAGAGCTGGTGGAAACGGCATCATATCCTGTAGCTGTCTGTGGTATATTGTAACCCTTGCAGTTCCAGGATTGTGTGCGTGTGTGTGTGTGGAAAAGATTCAACATGAGGTACATAACCTAATATATGTGTGTTAGTGTGTGGGTGAGATGAGTTGTGACCCTTTCTGTTTATGTTGAGGAGCGCAGGAGAGGAGAGAGAGAGAGCGAGAGTGTTTGTCAGAAGTAATCCTCTGTACGTGTTGCACATCACTGTCTTATGCATATTCATGAGCACAGAGCATTAATGCATCTAATACCATGATTTCTGTGTATGTGCGAGGATAAGCCCAGCTTGACGAAGCGATTAATTCCGATATCTCTGTGTATGAAATAAAGCCTCATGCAAGCGTGTGCGTGTGTGTGTTTGTGAGGGAAATATATGTTCAGCGTCGGTGACATCAAAGTCTGTTGTGCAAAAAAGTGTGTGCCTAGTTGCTGTGTGAGTGTGAGTGTGTGTGTGTGTGTGTGTTTGCGTGGGCACATAAGAGAGCAGCTGCGTGGGTTTGTGCAGGGCTTTGGCCACCTGGCGCTTTGAGGTGGATGCTGGGCTGCTTGCGAGTAAAAGTGGAAATAATGTCTCTCTCTCTCACACACACACACACACACACACACACACACACACACACTGTACTGTATGTATACCCACATAAGCCACAGCAACGTCACCAAGAAAGTGACACTGGGATCTTTTGACTCTTCTTCTCTCTGTCTATGAACTGAATTTCTCCTCCGATTTCCATCGCACATATCTGAGATCTCTGACGCTCAGTTCTGCATAAAAGGAAGGCGCTCTTACAGCTCTTAATTCCCGAGTTGAACCATGCCAGACTGATTTGCAGTTTAAAGCGACACCACGTAACTTTTCTACCATGTGATAACAAATTTTAAATCATTTTTAGGCTGCATTGACTTGTAATCATGTAAATGATAGATCTTTCATTCCCACTCTGCGCCTTTGTGCTCCTTGTATGATGTATGTATGGCTCTATGGCACACACCATTTATTTTTGATTCACAGTCTCCTAACGGACAGTAAATAAACTGTCTCTGCTGTTAGCTCAGTTTGTTAGCCAGGAGTGTTAGTTGTTTTGGTTGTTTGGACCACCAAAGAGGAGATTTTTAGGCTTGGGCACAGAGGTGTGCTGAAGGGGAGTGGTGCCAGTGTCGTGCCAGAACTGGAGCTGGGCAAGTGGGCAATGTAACTGAGCCCAGCAGCCTCTATGGACATAATGACAGAGGCAAAAAGACAGAAGAGGACGTTGACGGACAGAGAAAAAGAGAGAGTGAGCTGCCAGACAAGAGTAAATCTGGGACTGACTTTTAGTCGTTGGCAAGAGCTTGGTGAAATAAAAGGCTGAAAGACAGACGCCGAGTTGGGCTGACTGCTGTTGGACTAGTAACCAAATCATGCTCAAAATGGACCATCTCCAAAGTCAGGCCGACCTGCCCTTAAACGAGCTTGGTTGACATCAGATGGGCTTCCATATCCTTCAAGGACAATTCCTCACTGCTAGTTCTCTTCCTCTCCTAGATCCATTTTGTTATTTCATCTGCATTTTTCAAGGAATAAGTGGTAGATGTGAAGCAAAATTGATTGAGGCACAGTGCAATAGTAAACCACTAAAGAGGGCGCTGATTTTATACATCAGTGACTAACGACAAGTGCACCATCAGTTAAAGACACACCTTTAAGTGGGTTGCCCTCTTGTAATGGAGATACAAATAGCCGCTGTGCTGGGCTGACACACCAAATCAAACCGAGTTAAGCCAAGCCTGCACATGTGCTCTTTATAACTCTTGTATTTACTGCTATCCTCATCACTCAAACAATGATGAAACAACCAAGTGAGACACTGTTTTCATTTATTACTGCTACTGTAACAGTCACACCTGTATGAGTAGGTAAGCAGATAGTGGATACACCAGGCCAGCACTGAGAGGCTCAGGAAAAGCTTCCAGTTCGGGCCATTAGCATACTAACTAAACAAGATCACTGCCTAAGACTCAGTAATTTCCTTAAAGAGCTGGGCACTGTTGGTCCTGAAGTAAGTATTTCCAGCAGCAGGATGGTGTATGTCTGACTATTGAAAATACACTTCAGTGAGTAATATCCAGTGTGTGTGGCTCATTAATGAGTTCTGAATAGTTTTTGGACAACATCGTGTTCTCATGGGATTTGTTGACGGTAAGAAAAATGCAGAATAAAGCTAGCCTCTTCGAGATGGCACTTTCAGGCAGAGTGATAGAGAGAAGATATATTTAACACCTGTATATACTTTTACTCTTTTTTTTTTTTTTTTTGACACGCAACCAGACTGCAGTCTTCCTCACATTTAGAAAGTATTACATCCTGCCTGCATTTTGATTTTTCGGCACTGTGTTATTTGAGATTTTTGAGACTTAATCATTTAAATTTCAGAGTGTAATATATATATATAATAATTTCAGAGTGCTTTTTATTTTACAACTTTCAGCAGGCTGTGCCTAATTGTGCAACACTCACATTCATGGCAGCGCAACTGACACCATAATCTCTCATAACAAAAGGTTGACCTGGAGGACAGACAGGTTAAAGAGAGGTGGACAATTGATTCTTTTTAGCAGAGTTTAATATGACTGCTTCCTGTCTCATTTGTAAGGAAAGAGCTGCCATTATCCAGGAATAGAAGGTACAAGGGAGAGGAGAGGAGCAGATGATTTGCTCAGCTTCAGTGTATACAATTGCAATTTACTGGAAACTTGAATTTCAACAAGTTTCAACTTTTTCTCCTTGGTTTGCCAAAGAACGCCTAGACATTTCTCTCCTGTGACCATTTTGTTTGTTTCACAACTGCACTGTAGCCTTTAAATAAACATAAATTAACAATCTCGATTAAGGCATCCATATAAAAACAGTATAATAAATGCAGATCCATCGCTCCCTCAAAGGAGGAATCTGCAGTTTTTCCTCCTCTACCCCGTCACATTTTCCAAATGTTCTTCAGAGGCTCAAACATGTGACTCAAACTAAGCACAATAATGGTGCACATGTTAACCGTGCTGATTATGTAAGCTTGGTTATGCTGCTAATTGGAGTGATTATCATAAAATATGTGCAGTACTTCTGTGGCCTTAAGAGACACCCATCAGTCAGTTAGTGGAGCAGTAATCACCTGCTGTATGCCATGTAAACAGGATAAATAGACAAAGTATCACTGAATCATGTAAATGGTTTACTCATGCTATGCTCCGACTATTGTCAATACTCATTATCATTTGTAGCCGTGGACAGAACTGGTAGGAAGTACCCTGTTGTCTTCCACTATCTGCCCCCTCATTTGCCATCTGTGGCGTGAACACAATGTTTGCGTCAAGCGTGTTACTTCAGCGCTGTTGCCGAATGCATAGGCCAAGTGCTCATGAAGTATACATGCAATAAGAGTGCCGAGGACGGGAGTTTATCAATATGCACGCGAGCAGCTTGTGTGAAATCCCCAATGCACCAATGCATGAAGGAATCTACCTCTCTGATGCAAGAAGCTGCTACTGTGGACGTAATGCTAACCAGTATGTTGCTTCTCAGGTTGCTTTGTTTTGCTCTCCAGGTGTTAGTGAAACCACATAAACACGCTTCGGCACACACACACACACGCTCGCAGCTGCTGGGACAGATGTGGTAATACCGGGATGTGTGCATACTGAGTCACGTCTGGCAGGAGAGTGTGTGTGCGTGTGTGTCATGACTCTGTTGTTTTTTTTTTTTTTTTTTTTTTTTAATGCACTGAGGTTCACAGTCTGGTCGCACATATGCGGGGATAGGAAGAAACAGTTCAGAAAAGTACAAAAGAATACAGCAGTTTGTTGCTGTGGTGAATTTATGGGGAAAAGGTGGATGGAAAACAAGGGCAGAGGGAAAACAGAGTAATACACAAATCACTCACACACTCTTACAGTACATGCACACACTCACACACATAAAAGAAATGAGTCATCAGTGAGTATGTGAAAAGGCTTTAAGAGGCTCTAATTGCATCTGATGAGAAATATAAAAGCTTCTTGCTCAGACAAGGAAGAGGGGAGGAAGACGTGGTGAAGACGGAAGAAGAAAGAAAGAGTGAAACTATACAACTCCCACCATTTCCTCAGTTCTTAGAATTTATTTAATTCCATTAACTTCTCAATATTAAATGGTATATGGCAATCAATTCCGTCCATACATATGTTTTCCTCCCGCATAATTATACTCAAGGAGAATAAACTCTTCTCGATAGGTTATCTTGACAAGTGTTTCTGAGGGCTGGCATCCACAGTACGTGTGGCTTGATGGTGACATTTGCGTAATACGAGCGCTTCACCCCGCGTCATTAAATCCTCACCACCAAACCCATTAACACCCATTCTCTCCAGAGAGATCCATTTACGCAATGCTCTGGTGCGGCAACATCGAGGTGGCATCTTTGCCAAGCGTCTTCACTCGCCTTGTCTTTCTCCTGGCGCCACATGCCGAGCCTAATCCCGTGGTATGGTCGACACGGCGAGGAGGGGAGGGTGGGCGGCGGCGGCAGGGGGCTCGGGGAAAGGGGGTGGCGCACGGCGAGGCCATCTGGGTATCCCATCTGCAACGCGGCTATGGCTGCGACTCTTTCGTTCTGGCAGCCTGCAGCGAGCGATTACCGACGACAGGCCCTGATGACAGGAGCGAGAGGCTCCCCAGACGTCTCGAATGACGTGGAGGCCTGCTAATAATAGGATGCTGTTTAAGATGATGAGCTCAGTAACCTGGTTATCACCAAAAAGGTGCAGAGAGGAAGGGACAGAGGGAAGGTGGTGATCTAAAATTAAGTTTTGTTTATGCAGGACTACAAAAATCCTGTTGGCTTTTAGTAATGTGCTTAAAGAGACGGTGGCTAATGTAGAAAGTGAGAATCAAGGATGCAACAAAGTATTACTTGTTGTATTATTTGTCCAGCTCACACTTTACAAAAGTGATAAAGTGATATAAGTCAGTGGGACGGCGCCAAACTGTACATTTAGACTACAAACAGAAAAAGTCACATAATATTCAGTCTTAAATGAAACTTCATGTCCTGGACTGTATTTCTCTTTGCTAAAACGGCAAGATATGGTTTATAAGCCAACATTTAAAGGCTTGAACCGGCTTGTGCGAAGTGTCGTCCGACCATGTCTGAAGGCAAAAGTGTTCTACTGAAAGGCTGCACTTAAGACAGGGCGAAAAGTCTGTCATCACAGTTGGCGTTGCAACACACAAAAGGTGACGAAAGTTGTTGGGAAGAATGAAAAAAGAGAGCTCAAATCCTGCTTGACATGGTGAAACGTGGTGTAACAGGAGCACAAATAGGGAAGAGTCAAAGACAGCAAACTTGTTCTGTACCTTACACTAGCCACCGTAAGATATTAGTCATAACTAAACCGTAAGTGGTGCTTTAGCAGCAAAATCTCAGAGTGTACTCTTTTGAACTTTTAACTTTTGCTTTGAATTTTTAGCTGGAAGAGTAACAAACGCCACCAGATGAATAATCGCATTGTCACGATGAATGGTATGTTAGCTACTATGTAGCTGCTCCCAGTCTGGACCAACTCGGCTGTGAAGAGTACAAGAAGACGACGTAAAAACGTGACAGAAATAGGAACGTCTCTGTGGCACAACATGCAGTCTTTCAGTAGCTGTTATACTGAGCTTATGTACACACTTTATGGATGACTAAAGTAACGCAACTACCCATTTTTCTGAAATATACCATCTAAATCTTCTTGCCCTTCATTGTTAAGCTTGTTAGTTGGTGCATGCAGTATTGGTTTTTACCCATAAAAGCTACCTGATTGAACTTACTTTCTCACTATCCTTACTAAATATGTGACAATAATCTTGTATAAAACCTCGTCTCAGCCATGTGTCTGTTGTGTTTATAGAACATGCAGTGTTGAGCTAGCCAGCTCACCTGGCCAAAGAGGAGTGGACCCAACCTGGTCATGCATGAGGATCAAGACAGAAGCAGTGTACTGTATATAGTCATACTTTGGCAAAAATATGCGTATTTGGAACATACTGAGCACACAGATGGCTAGCAGAGAAGTGGATTGTGTTGCAGAAGTGGTTTTTGAGGAAGTTTCAATGGACATTTTTGATACTTTTCTGGACACGTTTCCTTCTTTCATCACTACTAGGATCCATTATAACACCATGAATCCACACTGACTATAGTCCTCGTTCTGAGGATGAAACTTTTATCATGCCAATATGGTGTTTTTAAAGAAAGACCTTGAAAGAAGGAAAGGTTTGTGTATCACTTAAAAGGTAGATAAAATAACAATATGCAATGAATCCTAAATAGTTTGACACACAAACATTAAATGATGTATTAAATGATGCCGTTCAAGGTTTGTTTAACAGATGAAGACTAAAATGACTTCTTTCCTCTTCTACTGTGCAGTGTATGTGAACAAATACCTTCAACCTCTATAGTCAAAGCTTAAAAGAAAACAGATGGTGACAATAAACAGTTAACAAAATGCAAATGTAACCACCTGTTCTACATTATATAAGACTGGCATTATAATACTTTTAAAACATTTTAGAATTGATCGTTTTCTTCCGAGAGAAGAACCTGCACATGTGCCATGGACGCACCATCACATACAGTACATGGACACTCACTGACCTTTGTTCTCCTGAGCCATGCGTAGCGCCTGCAAGGACGTCTGTGGACTGATCTCCAGTTGGCACACCAGCACTTTTGCACGACCGATGGCTGGGAGTGCTTTCTGCAGCCTCACTGCCCAGAAGCAAGTTGGCACCGGCCACAATCACAATGGCATTCTCACCTGCCAGGGGCCACCAAAAAAGACATGTAACGATGCAGAAAATTTTCTTGAATTTGAGAATTGGTGAAAGAAAGTGCAAATTAGTGTGCATATCCCATCCACTACTGTTCGGCTCATCATAAGAACTGGTGATGCTAATTCTCTAGTTGGGTGCTATTAAACCAGTCCAGTTGTGTCTGGATGGTGAGCTAGATTTGTGCACTTACACACTTTGTTTATGCACATCCCGTGTAAAACCAAACGCCATCATTGACTTATTATTTTAACTCAGACCACCACCAGCTTCTCCTAAACCTAACCAAGTAGATTTGGTGCTTAAATCTAACCCAACCGTGACTGAAAATTGAAAATAATGAGTTAGCTACATTTAAAAATAAAAATCACCATTTGCTTTTGGCTTCACATGGACAAAAACCCAAGTCTTCTGGATGAAAGTCCTTGATCCATTCATATACCACAAACTCTGCTACAAACATGGACTTGCTTCTTTATACTATTCTGCCTGACATTCTAAAGGCTTTGTCAGACTCGCCAAGACTTGTAAAAGAATAAATTTAGTCCTGCTTCGTATGGGCTTCAAACTTTGGTGAGACAACGATACTTGGCTCCCAGTATATCTGCCATTGCAGATAGCCCAACTGAATCAATCGAGTTTGCAAATCCAGGGTTTCCATCTGGACACGACCAATTAAACCATTGCTGAAAAAGAGGACACAACAAGACAAAGTAATTAACAGTGTCATGATTTATTTGCTAAATCTGTGTTTATGCACTTTTATTTTTTTTTTTTTTTTTAATTTCTGGCATTTCGACTCAATAGGTCAGATTTTTGTACAATAAAAAATGCACACAAAAACAGGTGGATGGACTCAATGTCTTTTCAGCAACCTAGGCTATCTGCCTTGAATATTTATGAGAAAATCTCTGTCACCTTCAAAATGATTAAAACAATCCAGTTTTAATTATTCCAGTAAAGTTATTATCTTAGTTACTTTTTGGTTTAAATGGACTGTACTTATATAGCGCCTTTCTAATCTTCCAACCACTTAAAGCGCTTTTACACTACATATCTCATTCACTCATTCGCACACATTCATACACTGATGGCATTGACTGCCATGCAAGGTACAAACTGTTCATCAGTTTTAGGAGCTAACCATTCATACACATTCACACACTGATGGTGCAGCCTTCGGGAGCAATTTGGGGTTCAGTATCTTGCCCAAGGACACTTCAACATGCAGACTGAAGGAGCCCGAGATCGAACCGCCGATCATCTGATTAGTGGACGGCCCGCTCTACCTCCGAGCCACAGCCGCCAATTAATTAATTAATTAATTAATTAAGGAAAGCTAGAAACATGTTTGAATTCATTTGGCTTTTAACACAAATGCAACATGGCATGTGCACATTGCTTTATGGGTCATTATTTCTTCTTTGCAACCTCTAAATGAATCTCTTTTATTTTAAAGTCAATAATAATAATGACTTACGAGGATGTACTCTCCTGGGCTTCCAGATGTCATCATCACCTCACATCACCTGACTGTAAGTGCTACAGAAACTGCTCTCCATGAGGACAGCCTTAGATTGTAGCAAACTGGAACCTGTGGATACTCAGCATGGTTTGGTGCACTTAAGCATTTGTAATTTGCGAGTGTGTGTGTATATCCGGTGATTACAGTCACTTGAGCTTCGGTGAGTAAATGGCAGTCCCGAATGCATGGGCATATAGTGTGTGTGCAGTAGCAAGAAAGAGTGAGCCAACAACACACATGCACTCTTGATTGTGTGCACACGACCAATTCTACAGCTCAAAGAGCTTTTAGGATCTCAGTGACAAAAGCATTTACCTGCATCGTTGACAATGATGGAGGCAGCTCCTGTGGCGGCACTGGAGGTCTGCTCTACGAAGTCTGAAACATGGAGAAAAGATTAAAGGTGTTGAGTTTGAAAGCAGTGTCCCCCTGTGTCTTTCCAGAAAAAAAGAAATATGCTTCTCTTTCTTGACCAACTTTCAAAACACCAAAGAAACCACTACTAATTTCTTAAAGTGCATTGGGCTCAAGCCACTGCTTTATGGCTATAAAGAGTCAGGTGAACTGAAGGTTTAATGATCATTGTTCAAAACAGTAACACTAAAAAACTATTGCTATGAATGTGAACTTTTTCAATGCAACATGAAAATGGTAACCAATTTGGCATGTTATGCAAAAAAAGAAAAAAATCTTACCTGTGTGTACTCCATTGTCCTTGAAATTCTGGATGTAATTGTCTCCAAAGAAGTCTTTACCAACCTAGAAAAGATTGAAGGCAAAACGATAACAACAAAGAGGGTGTCAAGCGGGGTCAGACTTGGTTAGCGGCAACTTTTGAAAAGTGGTATACTCAAACCTCAGTTGGGTTGGATTTTCGTGTGCCCTGCCAGCATACTGGCATGGTGCCGCCGCCGAAAATGTGCAAAAGCGAACACACAAAGTCAACAAACGCACACGCGCAAACACACGACCAGCTGCGCCAAGCCTTCAAGACACGATAACCCCGCCTTCACGCCTCTTCATGCCCACCTCGCTTTCGTTTTCTTTCCCTCCTTTCCCTCTTCCCCTGATCCGCACAGGGATGTCCACATCTGTAGCTACTTTGGGTTGTGGAAGGGGTCCCCACCTTGCCCTGAGGCGCCTACTTCGAACCCACGCTTTCCAAAAAACGTGCCAAAACCCGGGCACTTCTAACTGGCTGTGATAGAGGGTTGGGATGGTATTGGTGCTTGGCCCCATTCTCTTTGAAGAGCGGCCTTCTGTCTTGGATGTTTTTGACAAGCCCGGGTGTCTATTTTTGGGTTCTCCCCATGCCCGGAGAGCTCCTCCCGCACTGGGTTGTTATCGATCGGGCCTCTTTGTTCTGACAGAGGTGGGGCTTCGGTGCTTTAGTGTTCAGGTTGAAAGGCCATACTAAGCTTACTGATTGGAGACTCGGGGTTGTATGGTATGGGAATAGGCTTGTTTGAAGGCGCGCAAGCATGAGTGGGCGTATGCATGCGGCATGGTATTGATCAAGACAAAATGAGGCATGGAGAATTGATGTGGTGAAATGACTGAAGTGTGAACGAAGCTATAAGGTTTGTGGGAGTTGTTAACTAGTTGGTGGACTATGGTAACTGATAGCTGATTATTTGTACCGAGTAAGACGTGGATGAGCCAAAGGTTGGACGAGCAAAAGAACTTTTACTGACATGCACACATTCATACTAGGATCCAAACTAACACACACTGTAACACAAACTCTACAGCACACTAGTGGTGTATGGTTGCAAACTTGATTAAAGTATCGCACCTTGCAGACCATAGTGGTTTTGGCCCCCAGTCTTGCAGCCTGTATGCACTGGTTGGCTCCTTCCTCCAAGCCAATGAAGAATTTGTGACCATGGATGGTTTCCCCGGCTTTCGGTAGCCTTGGTGCCTGGCTGAGAAAAAAACAAAACAGGAAATAAGCACATTACACACATTCACATTCAAAAGTACCTCAGAAGATTTGAGATGAGATGATTTGAGAAAAAAGATCCCTTAAAGGAATTCTGTGTTTGGACTTTGAATGTTGATGAACTTTTTTAATCAACAGTCTCTATACACTTCAGATTAAAGTTTGAACATCTCCCACCAAACTTTGAAAAATGTTTTATTCGGCTTTGTGAGTGTAAAGGAGTAAAGGGAGATGTCAAAATGTGAAGATCCCCTTCAGGGCCAAATCCTTCCCTGGTTAAGCTCTTTATTTATCACTGGAAACACAAAAACAGGAGGTTTCTGTGGAGTCTACTGAGGATTATATATTTGGTCTTGTAGGTCTCACAGAAAGTTCAACAAAATGCAAACAGGAATGAATGAAGCATAGGAAACTTTTTTTCTGAGTCTTTTGCCCTTTTTTCTATTTTCCATACTTAAACCCAACAGCAGCAATAAAAACACAGACAGAACAAGGAGTTTACAATGGCTTCAACACTCAAAAGGCACTCTAGATATTTTACCTAGACCCTCAGTCGGATATGCCCATACAAGTCTTTCCAAATTTGCTAATGATGCAACCAGCAAAACCCATATTTGTCTCAACTTGACACTGGCCACAACAGTAATGCCTGACTCATCAGGGTTGGGTAAAGTCCCACCCAGAGCCTCAAGGTTGATACGCCACAGGTGGGTGCCCTCCGGAGGAGCTGTCGGTTCATCTGATTCCTCCAATCACAGAGCCAGAGCGGGTGGTGAGTAACATGGGGAATGAGACAACAGACAGCTTCATACTGTACGTCAGGACACTGTGGTTTGGCCTGGGGCCAGTACTGCCCGATGCCAAAGGGTTTGTGGATGGTTAAATGTTGTCATAAACTTGTTTTTCACGCACGCTGTTGTTGCACTTTTTTACACTTGTGTGTGTTAATGTGTTTGTGGCAGGTGTGCTATTACAGTAAGTTCACTCAATCCCAGGATTTCCAGTAACTGAGACGCTGATGGCAAACACTGGAGGTTGTTATAAATGCTGCTGTTTTTGCACCGCCGTGAAAACAGTAAAATGCCCAAAGCTATAACAGGATGTAGGGTCAGTGAGGCTAAAATGTGGTGAGAAGCAAACGGAACAAAGGATGAACACATGTAAATACACACACACACACACACACACACACACACACACACACACACACACACACACACACACACACACACACACACCTCCCACACATACACACATTACCTATTCTACTTGGTGCAGCTGTCTTAGTAAATGTTTCCCACCTGTGTCACTGCTGTGTGACTCCTGGTGAGAAGTTAAGTAGTGCATGCATACTGCACATTTATTTAATGTTAACAGACTATGTTTTGTTATAAAAATCTTTTATAATGGTCAATACTTGCATCCACACACTCACACACATATCAATAAGTTGAGCTAAAAACAGGTGGGCTAAAAACCAGTAAACAAGCCTAGGGCAGACATTGATGAATAATAAATGGAGGATAATATACATATCTGAAAACAGAAAAAAAATATATCACCCTCCCTCACAAAATCTGTCCTGTGACAGACTAGAAACTAATCCTGGATGTACCCCGCCTCTTGCTCAATGCTTGTCTATTATGAAGACAAAAAGAGAAATCGATACCACTATCATATCTGTAGGGTAAATATGACTACCACCAGTAGCTGCTTAGCTTAGCTTAGCACAAAGACTGGAAACAGGCTGAACAGTTAGCCTGAGTCTCTGAAAAATACAACAGCACCTTTGAAGCGCACTGATTCATTATATCTTGTTTGTGTGATCCGTCGCTGTGAGCTTGTCAGACTCACAGAGATGGCAAAACTCCAAGAAGATCGGACAAGAATTAGTTTGGCACATAAGCACTTTGTACAACCACAACATGTCTTTTATACACGCCTAGGTTTTTGTACAGCTTAAACAAATGCGGCCAACGCGGAAGTTAGCATCACCCTGGTTCCCTCGACAAAAAGCCAATGGGATTGTTCAATGGGATTTTGTATCATAGCAGAAAATAAGCTCTGACACGTTTTGTTCAGCAAGATAATCTTCACAAATAAACACCACGTTCATGACTTTTGAAGTGTAAGATGTAAATCACCAGAAGTAAAAACCTAACATAACAAACTACACCATGATCGCAAAATCTCTTGTGCAATAACTTTACCTTCATAACTTCCTGTGCAATAATCTCACCTGTGTGTCACGAGCAATAACCTCATGTGCAATAATTGTGTAATAATGTGCAATAATCCTGTCATGTAACATCCTGCTTTTACCATTTGCTATTACCTATATTAGGACCAGCACCTCGGTGAAGCCCCCTGTAATTTCGTTGTGCTTACAGTATGTCTGTTGTACAATGACAATAAAAGCTTTCTATTCTATTCTATTCTATTCTATTCTATTCTATTCTAAGACTTCAATGTCACCACCATGAAGCTTTAAGTAACTTTAATGAAACTGCCCCGACAACTTCTGTAGTCTTATTTAGCAACTTGTTAGCCACCATCTTTTTTAATGACACAAAATTCACAAGTGAGGGAGGGGATGCTAACTTATTTCCACATTATAGGACACATTTCTGCAGAACTCTATACACCATTAACTTGTGAACTTTAGAGTTGCTGATAAGCAGATTTGGCTGCTTTTGGTAGAGCCAGTCTAGCTGTTTCCTCATGTCTTTGTGCCAAGCTGAGCTAAGCTAATTGGCTGCTGGTGGTGGTTTCTAATTTATTGTACAGATATGAGAGTGGTATTGGTATGGATATTGTCATATAAACTATTTAAGGTCTTAGCTTGAGGATCTGAACTGTTAGCTTAGTTTGTGTTTGGCTTCCTGAAATACACCATCACTGATTATGCTTATATTTATTATATATTCAACTTTGATTATAGTATATGACTTGGATTTGGGGGCCCTCTTACAAACTTTTAGGAGATTTTAAACAAATTTTTGAAGCAGCGGGTCAGAGTTTAAATATGTTTGCATTGCTTTGGAAGAAATAAGACACTTTGGCTTTCAAGCTCAGTTAGATGAGAATATAAATACCACTCAAATGCCTGGGCACTAAATATTGCTTAAGCCAAGAGACCTTAGACTGTTACCCTACTTCTCACTCAGTGCTTGTCTATCATTAAGAGTTCTTAGTTACTATTCAAACGTATTATTTACAGTAGTACTTAATACTTAAGGAAGCACCAAAGCACTGAACCCATTTTATGTTTTAGGGTCTTCGTCTCAAATTTCTTGAGTCATTTGGCTAAATCTTTCTCTTGGTGTCTGAATCCATTCACCAAAATCTAGGAAGGACTCTAGTTCTCCTTTATTAAGTAGTTTATCCCAGTTCTTCTTCATTATGTGTTCTTATGTCTTTCTTTAATGTGGTGCACAATGCTAGCAAACTGTCTGTTGAAAGGCTTTTCAGGTGGAGAGGCTTAAAGGATGATCGTGTAAGAAACATTTATTTGTGTCCTTCACATGCAGATCACTCACCGATGTTCCTGTTTTATAGAATTGCCAAGAAATTTATTGTGCGTCATATTTGATCTTAACATTTAAGTGCTCATGACATTTACTGAGATATGCATAAAAACACGATAAATAATGTGCACAACCTTTGTAGCATTGTCAACATAACATTTGGCCAACAGCCACCTGAAGCCAAATAACTGACAGGTAAAATAAACAGATTTCCAAATTCTTAAATAAACCCGCCCACGCCTCTTCATGCCCGGAGAGACACTTGGCTATTGTTGTCTGTGGTGAGTGCACCAAACAAACAGGGCACTTATGTGCTAAAGTGCAACCTCAGTGCGTTTTCTCCCATGGAACCAAAAGGCTAAAGCAGGTGTTCAGTGACGTGAAGTGTTTGCTTTGAGGCTGGCTCTCATTTCCCTCTCCTCCGTCTCTATTAAAGTCATTCCTCAGCTGTTGGTGAGCAACAAGGGGGAAGTAGACTTGGACGAAAACAAATTGAAATGTTGTTGATGAACTAGAACTTGTCTTTCCAGTTCCAAAAAACAAAACAAAAAAAACAACAACCTCCAAAGAGAACTTAGCACATGCAATATAAGACAGAGTGAACTCTGAACTCAAGCATTTGCAGCTATTAATCAAAATTTTGATTAGTACGGATACTAAATGATTGCAATGAATGTTTGCAATGATTGCAATGAACGTTTTAATTTCAGCGTTCTAACCTTCAACTAAGCCTACGCACCACTGAAGAGACATTGTTCTCAGGATCTCATGTTGTATCATTTTTCTTTGTCAGCGAAGGTCCCTTTAACTAAAACTCCCGTAAATCAGGACAAGGTGAAGAGACTTAACAAAGAACAGATTGAGCAGAGACAGCATCTCTCACATGGACACTGTGAGCTGAACAAGAGGTGCAGTGTCGGAGTAGAACGTGGGCGTTTTATTTTTGTGTGGTCAGACCATTTGTTGGAGCCACGTGCGTGTTGCTATTATTCACTCGGTGGTCAGAAACAGCCTATATTAGTGGATATAATAAGACACTTATCAACCTATTGAGTGTCTGAATTGGTCTGCGCTTATGGAAACATCACAGCTTTGTTTCATGTTTTTTTTTTTTTTCAATTTGCATAAAATGTTGCCAGAATGCTCTCTGACACAGCTTATGGTATAAAAAAAAGTGTAAAACAATGGGGAATATTTTAAAAGTAGCTTTTTTAAACTTGCAAGTAAATCGCCTGTTTCACTTTCCCACAGCATGTCACTGAGTTTAAAATGCCTACTGACGGTTTGTACCCTTCCAAGGGATCACAGAGAGGCCATAATTAACAGGACACTGAAGAAGAAAAATAGTGTAGCTCCACAAAGAAAAAAAAAAATCTATTTTTTTTGGACTTTAAACTTTACTTTGCAGATAATTTGACCTGTTTTGGTGTGAATGAACCAATCCAAGAAGGAAAAATCAACCTAAGTCATTGGCATATGTAGTGTATGATGTTATGACATACCCACAACTTCATTTCTACATGTTAAAGGGTCACAGGGCAAAAAGTTTGTAAAATCACTGCACTAACACAAGGTCTCACCACAAAAATTTAAATATATTAAAACTTAAATATCTTGACCTACAGGCAAAGACCTAAAGATAGACACTTTTTCTATCATATCATCATATTTTGCCATTTTTGCTTATACAACATTTATTGGACTTTCACACAAAATTATTGCAGATTCATTTCCTGTCAACTGACTAATAGATTCATTGCACACTCTCACAGCCTGGGCCCAGATTTGTGAGTCTGAGCTTGAGATTCACTCTAGATTAGATAAAGGTGTGTTTACAGTGCTTTGATAAGAACAATCCTGTGGTACATTTTGCTTCCGCTCTATAATTTGGGAACCTCACTGTGCAGATGAGAAGTGCCTCCACTCAGTGAGCTGTGGCAGTAGGGGGCACTGTATGGCTTTGACAATGGGTTAAAAGCCTGAGAGGCTCTGCTCCTCCCCTGCATATAGTAAACAATTAAACATAACCTTTTACTAAAAAAGGAGCATAGTGTACTGCACAGCCTGACACATACATTCAGAGCAGAACACCACAGAGATCTATGTTACACTTGTGTGCTTGTACGGTAAGGCAGAAGCAGGGAGAGACTGTGTGAGTGTATGTAAGTGTGTGTGTGTGCCTCCACTGTCTGTCAGTTAATTGTACTGCCACCCAAACACTGGCTGTTCAAGACAACTGGATTTCTAACTTCAAAGCCATGCATATCACTTTGAAGGGCTGTGAATGTATTCCAACTACCCTCCCCTTATCCGCATTCTGACCTCCATCCAAAAAGCCCCAACCCCACACACACACACACACTCTCCAAAAACAGGCCATTTCCCGTTAGCTTATTAGGGTCTTAATTGACAACTCCTGCCCTTCAAAGCAGAAAGTCACTGGTTGAATTGCTAATGAGCAACAAAATAAATACTTGCATAAAAAAAAAACTCCCAGTAGGAGAAGGCATATGTTTTTGATAAGTGGGGACTCATGAGTGACAACTAAAATGTGTCAACTTGAATGTGAGCACTCCCCAGAATGCCATGAAACTTTTCTCCCCCCACTAGCACAGATCGTGGTTGTTTATTCAGATCTCCATTTGCTGGCAGCCAGGTGACAGTTATTATTCACGGGGTTTCACATAAAAAAAAATAATAAATAAATAAATAAAAAATACAAGCTGCATGACAAAACTGTCGCACATGTTCAAGCAACACTCTTCTTCATGCTGACAGGAAGACATTTAGCTGGCTGGAGCCTCGACATCATACTGTGCTAACGTTATGTATCTTTTGAGATTGTGTCATTCCTTACAAAAGGTTATGGTAAATGAGGGTGACAAATTGTTTTCAACTAACCCATTGTGCTGTGAGTTGATGACTAACCATTTGTGGGAATGGATCCTACTTGGCTCAACAAATCTCACCACGTATGAGGATGATGCAACGCTGACATTTTAGTAAGCAGTAATTATACCAGATCATCTGCACACTTTGACTGTTTAAAAAACCTCAGTAGGATTTACCATGGGACGGTCACACCTGCATCGTCTATCAATGACTAGACCAATGGCAGGCACAATGACCTGCTATAGTGCTAAAGCAATTTTAATATCTTGAATCTAAAGATCTGTTCTTCTGGCAGCAAATGGAAATTGTAGCAGAAAGATGGACAGATGCCTTCCTATTTGACCTCAAGTTGTTGCTTAATGGCGTAAAAGCTGTTGGACCAAACACTCTCAGACCGTTGATGTTCTTCTACAACATTTTGGCCGTTTAAGACAAGTATTGAAAAGGCAGTGACAATATCCAAATTTAGACCACTTCCTCTATTCTTGTGCAGACAGGACTGTGCAGTCCATTTCAAGCCATGATGGAAAACACCCTTCAGCCCGTATGCAATATTTTCCACAACCTTGCGTGTCAAAATAAAATCCCTAAAGGAAAATAGTGGTTGTGGGGGTTAATAATAACAATAATAAAGGGAAACAAGTAAAGACAACTGACCATTTCTTAAACCACACCCTCTAAGTCATTGCTGCTATGCCTGTTCAACCCTCCGTTCTCGTGCGAGACATAATGTAGTTTATAATGACACTGTGGGTTAGGGTTTAAATTCTTAGTAATTTTTTAAACAATGGCTCCTTTCAGATTTCAGACAGAGATGTCCACAACTTCCACAGTTCTGCTGTCTGAAATATCAACTGTGGCTCGCAGATTTTATCAGCTCTAGCTGTCAGCTAATCAGCGAATTAAGCTAACATTAGCTCCATCCAACAAGCTTATAAAAGGGAGTCATAAATTTAAATACATGATAATATGCTCAAAGGCTGAGGCTAAAGTTGCAGCTGTATGTCTCAGGCAAAAGCTCAGCACCCTCACTAGTTGATGATCATGTGGAAGGCAATAGAGAAACAGATTTGTTCTTGTATTGTGGTGTGGTGCCAGTTAGTCCTTTATGTAAAATAAAGCTTTTATATTAAGAACCAATGTATTTGTCAAATGTAACATAATCTCTGGTAATGTTAGCTAGGGTAGCTAGAGGATCATGTGACTCAATACAATATATAGTATGATAGATCTGCTAATGTTACCCAAAACTTAATTTCTGTAACCAGATACAATATCTATAGGCAAAGGAGCAAGAATTTGAAATCAGTGTTCTGTTTTCTGTTTCTAGTCGAGTAGTAGCTGATTTGATCACAGTTGTTCTCTTGGCTTGTGACCTGTTTAAATTAAGCAATGTCTAACTGTGACCTCTCATCACAGCTAGGTCTTTAACTAAAGAGTGACTTTCCTTCTTGGACTGTTTCATTTTAGAGGTCCAAAGAGGGGAAAATATACAGTATATAATAAATTAGAGACAGAATAAGTAAATATAATTTTGTGCAAAAATAAACAGTATAAATTCTTTTTTTAATCCTTTAAATCAGCACTTGGGGTGTCCTTGACCCCAGGTTGGAAACTACTGGACTAAAAGGTACATGATGGCCTATAATTATTTTTGAAATGCTGTTCCCAATACAATAAAGTATAAAGTATTTAACTTTTATTATCAATAGTACAATTTAAACCTGTTTCATGTATTTTTAAACAATAAAAACTAATATTTGTTTTCTAAAATATATAAAATAATGTTCTTTTAAATGTTCATATTAACCAAAGCCACGTGGGATTCTGACCTAAAAGTAGAAATTCTACTTTACATTTTTAAATATATATATATCCTAATATGGTCATGAAAATTTGCCCAACGTGCTGCTTCCTGTTGGGCCCACCTGAGGAAGCAGAGGAGTTTCCTGGACCCAGATTTAGCACTTTTGATTTAAAGTAATTACAGGAAGCACACAGAGTACTGACACAACTTATTTAGTCAAAAAACTTACATTTTTACAAAATGTACTCACCTCACCAAGTCAGTCATACAAGAGCCGACCACCATCACATCAAAAGCCTCTTCAGTCATGATCTGCTTGAGACACACATTTGTGTTAATTCTGCAACAACAATGCTCATCCCCGGACATGATCTGTTATAAACATTATCCATTTAAATTATGTTTTGATTATTTTAGAGATTATTAAATTTCTTAACATCCGTCCAGCCTTTCCGTTAAAAGGTATTTATTAAAACAAAATCTAAAGCCTAGCGGACTCCTTGGGGGCATGTCAGGCAAAATATGTAAACTGGTTTCCCGACAGCCTCTAAACAAAAACCATTTGATATTATTTATCTTTCACATTAGCATGATCTTGAGAGGAACAAGGAACAAGGTAAAAATAGAGCATTCATTGCTGGCTCAGTTGGACAAGCTCCAATCTTATTGCGGGTGAAGTAAGGGGGGGTTGGAGGTATTTCAATGCTACACCACGTGAATGCACCGCAGCCAAGCAAAGTCTATAATTAATTCAATCCTCGGCTTGTATCAGAGCTAACGCTAGTGTGTTAATCTCTTCAAATCTCTGCCTAGGAAGTGGAAGACTTGGAAAGCCTGGCCGCTGGCTGCAGGATGGCTCAATTCTCTCCCCACATCTCACAGTATATTGTCTTCCCTCAGCAGGCATGAAAAGCTAGCCTAGAACCCTCCATGTCTCCACTGTAGAAGAATATTATGACATGTGTATTGTCCTACCACTTGAAACAGCAACACTTAAAGATCTCTCTCTTGTGATAAATTTGAGACTAAATTATCATATAGTAGCTGGCTAACCCGAATAAGTATCTGTAGACACAGCTTAATGTAAAAGCCGTTTAACCATTACCCATAATTTGACACACACATTTATGGTCATGAACAAAGCATGCAGCAGTCATGCGTTTGAACGATTTAGTCTAAATGCAAATCAAAGATGCACACAGTGGGTTTAGCAGTTTAGACTCAGCCATAAAACATTGTTGGGCCCATTTAAAAAAAACAAACTTGTGAGATTACATATTTTGCCTATGTCTGGTTACGCAGTCAAGACTTACCAGATAATGATTGTTATTACAATGATACAACCATTTATGTTTAAAAAATGCTTTTCAGAAGTTTAGATAATGACTATAATCACCAAAATACTTCTTTTATTTTCATTCCACCCCACCCCCCATGTTTAGTTTGGAGAAGACACTTTTTCCTAACAATACAGGAATACTCAACAGACAACATGTAGCTGAATGTTGAACTAATAGGACAGCACCTCATGCCATTGAATGAATTACATAATCAGTTGGATGAGAACCAACTAAACATATTATACCTAACTGTATTATCATATCTTTGCTGTTTCAAGGAGTATTATTTGTCATTATACAAGACAGGACAATGAGATGCAGTTGTTTTCGTGTGGATACTGACTTATTCCTGGTAATTCTGAATCACCTCCATGAAAATGGAATTTCCCAGTTGTGATTTTGCCACTGATCTTGCTGCTGATACAATTATGTCTTTGGGGTAATTTTCCATTTGAATTTTCCAAGTTAGATTTGTCCTGTTTGTACAAGACCAACACATTTCAGGTGTCATTTCCTGTAACACCTTTCAGGGTAAGAGGTAAATACAGAAAAAAAAAATATATATATATGCCAGTCATCAAACCCTCAAGTCTGGAAAGACTTTTATGTTGTATAGACTTTTATGTACATATATTCGTGTACTATACAATACCAGTCCTAAATTTAAGCACACACCAGCATTTGAGACAGTCAGTTTGTTGTGTTTTTCAGGTAGTCTTGGTACACAGTAAATATTTGACTATTCATATTATGGCAAGAGAAGCAACATTTCATCATTACTTTAAGACATGAAGGTCTGTCAATCTGTAAAATTTCAAGAACTTTGAATGTGTCTTTAAGTGTAGAAGCACCAAACACTGACAAAACTGATGAGACCCAGGAAAGGAAGACCAGGAGTGCTGCAGATTACAGTTACCAGCCTCAGGAATCAACAATTAACAGCTGAGATCCACATACATGCTTCACAGAATTCAAGTAGCGGCAACATCAACTGTTTGAAGGAGACTGTGTGAATCAGACCTCCAGGGTCAAATTACTGCAAAAAAGAAACACTACTGAGTGAGACCAACAAGAAGAAGAGAACTGCTTGAGCCAAGAAGGACAAGAAACAGACATTAGACACATAGAAGGTGAATGGACGGTATCTACATGCGTGGTTCCCACTGTGAAGCATGGAGGAGGAGGTGTGATGGTCAGACTGCAGTCGATTTATTAAAAACTCAAGGCACACTTATCCAGCATCCATCTACATGTGACATGCCATCTCATCTGGTTTGCACTTGACTGCAAAACACACCTCCAGGCTCTCTAAGGAAATTTGGCCAAGGAGAGTGTCCACAATCACTCCACCTAAACCCAATTGGTTTAGATGGTTTGGGATGAGTTGGACTAAAGACTCTTTAGTGAGTGAGTTGGACTAAAGACTCTTTAGTCCAACTCATCCCAAACTCTTTAGTAAAGAGTGAAGTGAAAGCAGCCAACGAGTGCTCAGTATATATAGGAACTCCTTCAAGACTGCTGGATGAGCATTCCAGGTGACGACCTCATGAAGATAACTGAGAGAATGCAGAGAGTGTGCAAAGCTGTCATCAAAGCAAAAGGTGGCTCCTTTATAGAATGTAAAATATAAAACATTTTTTACAACAACTTTTTGTTTACCACATGATGTTATGTCACAGTTTTGATGTCTTCAGTGTTAATCTACAATGTAGATTACAAATGAAGAATTGTGCCCAAACATTTGATTGGTACTGTAATTATACAGGTACTTAAGTAACTAATGTACTAACCTACTCAAGTGGGTGCTTAAAGGTTCAGTGTGTAAGATTTGGGGCCTTTATTTTCAGAATAAGGCAGACATGGTATATAATATTCATAACTATGTTTTCATGCATGTATAATCACCTGAAAATAAGAACCATTTAATTTTGTTACTTAAAAATGGTCTTTTTTATATTCTACAGTGGGAGCAGGTCCTCTTCCATGGAGGCCGCCATGTTGAAACGCTGTGTTTCTACAGTAACCCAGAACAGACAAACTAAATACTGACTCTAGACAAAGCCTTTCAAGTGTTGTTTATCCTTTACACAAGGAAGGTGAGGGCGATGTGAGGAGATTGCAATGCAGCAATCACACCACTAGATCCAACTAAATTCTACACACTGGACCTTTAAGTACCTACTAAAGTAGCCTACTGTAAATAAAATAACTCACCAGATCATAGAATATTAAACTGTATACTATTTATCTATGAGACATATTTTAATGTTATCTTAATGGCTAGTGTTACATGTGGAGCATGAATGTGAACAAAGACATCATGTAGTATTGGGTTACTGTGCAGAGTGCTTTGCATTACAAATCCTTATTTTGCAAATAGGTAATGTGTTATAGATGTCAGATAAACGTCACAGTGTCACATAATGGAAGTATTATGCAAAAGAAATTATCTGTGAAACTGTGACACACCTTCTCTCCAACACTTGGAAATGTAGGAACACTGTGGAATAAATCGTCAGAAACTCAAAGGAAATGTGACCAAGCTCAATAAGATGAGCGCTAAAGTCCAATAAACAGTGTTGAGACAAAATGCTGTTGAGAAATGTGACATTATAATTACCTTGTATTAAAAAGTGTTCTTGTAGAGTGGGCACAACTCAACACTCACTACACACAAGTGACGGTCAGAGTGCACGATGACAAGCCGCCTAACGTTACAGCTAATGCCAGTCTCATTGTTGTCCCTGAAACACTGCGTACGCACTTAGTGTCACGTTAAATTGTTTATGTATAATTATATCAAACAAACAAAAAACACTTTATGCGTTATATATTACCGAGAAACGTAGCTCTGGTGATGAAAACAGTCATTTTGTCGACAGGCATTATCACAGGCAGCTAATAGCGGGGGGCTAATAAAAAGGACCCAAACAACATGTACCGGATATTTTTGACAGCATGAAGTAAACATTGGCGTTAACGCTCAAATTATCTGACTTCCAGCTCCTTCAGGTACTCTGACTCACACCAAACGTTGTATTTACATTGATAATAATGAGTACGTTATGTTTTAAGTGGGCTAATCGTTCAAATTGTTGCAAATTTGACGCTCCGTTCTGTGGTAAGCTAACGTTGGCTAACGATACTGAGCTGAGTGTTTACAGTCGGTTATACTTCGACATAAAATCATCTTATTCTCCCAGAGTCACTGAATGTAACAGTTAAAGCTGACCAAGGTGTAGGACACCAGCTTATCGTGTATCCCGTGAAATGTGGCAAGTCTACATAGTGAGGGAGAGGAGACACGCAGTGTCATACATACACTTGTATCTCCCGGGACACCTGTTGACTCTCGCATGGTTTTACCATCATGTAACTTCCAGAAATACTGCGGTGGATAAACATACTTGGTCACCCTGTCTATTGTGCTCGTTAAAGCGTATTTTCTCCGAAGTACATGGCGCCAGGACGCTAAAATCTGAGATTAGGAAACACATTCTGACGTGGACACGAAATTTTCACGACACCAGGAAATGACAGCTTTAAAAAAAAAAAGAATGACCGTGTCGTGTCCTTTCAACCTGCAGTACATAAAGATGTTTTTGTTACGTAAGCAGTACTGTTTTGATAAATGACGTCAAATAATTTCCGACAATCTCTGTGCATCTCCACAGACTTCTCAGAGTGGATAACATGAACAACATGTCCCCTGAGGTCGCACTGCACCGGATCTCACCTGAGTTGCGGCCCTTGCTTTGCAGCGTTGTGCGGAACGGCCGTGTAGGACTCGACTCCACAAACTGTCTCCGTGTCACAGACCTCAAAACTGGGTGAGGAGTCGTTAAAGAACCACAAGTCCTCTATGTCAAAACACAGAGTCCGTCTGGTCTCTCTCTCTGTTACATCACAGTGACAGCTGCATTCAAATGATAAGAGAAAGGTGGATGGAATAAAGGGGAACCCCTGAGAACATTACATTTTCATATAGCTCAATATTCACACATATACATACATATTTACACATTCATAATGAGTCATCATTAGAGTATGACCAGTCAGATCTATAGTGGAGTTGTGGAGTGGGTGTAGTAGGTTGGTTTTGGAGCTATTCTTTGCCATTGCAAATTTTAACCTTACTGTTACCTCAGTGTAGCAGCGTGGATGTCTCCAAGATAATATTTTAGTTAAAGGTTATGGTTAGTCATACATATAGTTTTTCTTATGAAAATATTTAAACTGCCACATGTATTAGGGCTGTACAAAGCATCATTTTAGCTCAAAATGCTCCTTGAGAGTCGCAGTTTTTATTTTTTTTTACGCACCGTCTTGTACCTTTTGACTGTAGTCATTCCACCCATATTTGTAATTATAGCTTTGTTGCAATTTGCTCCTGTTATGGCTGTGATAGATATCACAATTGGGTTTTTCAGTGGGTATTGGTGTCCGTTATGAAAAGTGCTACATAAATGAATCGCCTCGCCTTTTTAAAAATGCAGGTGATCAAGTCTGGTTTTAACAATATTGGTAGTTATTGATGGCAAACCAGTAAGCAAGAGGCTGCTTGAAGTTTGAGATGATAGTCATTAAGGAGAGGGTAGATTTGTTGGACTGACTGTTGCTAAGCAAATTCAACAACAGTCATGATGATCTTGTATGAACGCTCACAGCTTCACCATCAGCTTAGTCAGTCATTGATTATTCACTTAAACAATAAACCTGTTATAAAAATTAGGATTATACTGGGGTTCAGATGTTTTAACTCATTTTTTGCATATCTCGTGCACTCCTTATTTGGACTGTGTTTTGCTGAGGATAACAGGGAGAGATAATTGTAGATCAGTAGTTCAAGGACAGGAGAGACAAGAACGTGAGAAACAGGCCTGGGAAGTGTCATTTTGATACATATCAAGCTCATTAAAAAAAAAAAAAAAAAAAAAAATGTATGAGAACCAACTGTTAGAGCTCCTCAGGGAGCCTTTTCTCTGTAACCCCTCTTGTGTGTTGCACTGTTAAACGCTCCTTCTTGTACAAGAATAATAAATTCAACTTAAACTTTGATACTTTGAATCCAGTCCTCCTTATTCAAGGGTTTTTCTTTAAAAATTCCCATAACAAAACCAAAAGTTATGATTACGTACAAATAAAATATTATTTATGATCAAAATTTCTATAATTTACCATTTTCTAATTATCAATATCTAGAATTTGCTTTGCATTTTTTATAACCTGTTAGTGTAATAGTGCAAACAGTTTTTTGTCTGTGTGGAAATGAGACAATCTTAGTGCAAACGCCGTCTCTGCGTTGTTTGCATCTTTTTTGATACCACCACTGTTGCCACTAAATGCTTTTGGCACATCCGCCATGACAGTTGACAGATGAGGAAAAGCTGAACACGTTAACAAGTTTAGGTTTAATACAACAGTAGCAATCATTTAGCCGTGAAGTGGCTCCACGCTCCGGGGGCGGCAACAAGCAGCCGTACATCCCATGGGTGCAATGAGTAGTCCCTGATTCAAGACCGTATTCAGAAAGCTTAAGTTCTATCAGCTTAGCAAGAGGATGTCTTGCCAGGAACACATGATAACTGCTCGTTAAACAACACTCACAGTGAAGTGTTTTTATGTCACGTGATATTAGTTGTCCGTTACAGTGTTAATTGCTTATTCTTACATCATCTCCTGTTGTCACGTTCAGATGTACATCTCTGACCCCTGCTCCCTGCTGTGATCGCTTCAAACTTCACATCCCCTACGCTGGAGAGACCCTGAAATGTAAGTAAACGATTCACACCAGTTTAAAAAGCCACTGATATTTATTGAGCCCTGCGTTTATGAATTGTTGTTATTGTTGGCTTTTGAGGAAACATTGGGAGAGAAACTATGAGCAAAACTTGGCTTTGCCTTATTAAGTCACAAAGTAGTAGCAGTTCTAGATATAGAAGCAGGGGTCAGTTAAGGCTCTTCACAGTCTTAAAGTTACAAGTTTAGTCGTGCTGATTGCACAGTTTACTCAGTTTTGACTTTTACCCAGTGTGTGCAGGTTAATTAATTGATTATGTAGAGCAATGGGCCTTTAAAAACAACCTTTAACAATTAATTGTATTGCTCAATCCAGCCTTGATTATCCTTGAGAGACCCACTTCTGTCTCACAGTAGGCCGATTTGAAAAGTGGTTTCTAGGGTGTCCGTGGGATATTAAAAAGTATTAAAGGGTAGTAAATCAACTTGGTGAAAATTAAGGCCCTTAAAAAGTATTAAATGTCTGATTGCGAGGTATTTTTAAGAATAACATGTGATTTGTTGTAAGTTTGCTTGTTAAAAGTTTGCCAGAATTTATTACGTAGACTATACAGTAGACTTATTTTCCATAGCGCACAGCGGTAGACTCAGGATTGTTCTTCGTAGTTCATGCATTTAGAGTTCTCCGTCGCTGTTTCCGTCATAGAGTTCAGAGGCCATTTATGAGATCAGTGTTTTCATAGGCAGGTTGTCACACAGCCAATGGTATTGTTTAAAGCGTGCGTGTGACCCACACCAGGCCGGAATCTAAACACGGAGCATCGGCACTAAAGTTTAGCTGTTTAGCTAGCATGGACTGAGAGCTGAGCTGGGACGTCATTTTGAGACTTGGTTTGTAAAGTTTAGTCAACATGTGAGAACTCATCTGACACAGAGAGTCTCCTGTTGTTGCTACATGTGTGAAACAACGACTCTACTCTGGACTTTGTTCAGACATTATCTCCCTCTCCTCCGGCACCGCGAGTTGGTTATGGGAATGCCCTGAAACTTTGTAGTGATAATCAATAAGAAGTTTGTGGTTACTATGACGGTACAAAATCATGAATATAGCCTCATCCTGAGCCTAAAAACATGTACTTTAAAGTTCTGTACATGGTTGATTGCTGGAGTAAAACTTGAAACAAGCTTTGCACAAAAAAGTTTGATTTCATTGACTGAAAATTACATTGAAAAGACAAAAAAGAAAAGTGTCAATAGAACAGCTGTTCACAAGCATCCTCCTGTAAAACACTGTTGGTACTTGATTAGAGCTGCAGCGATTCCTCGAGTACTTCGAGTAACTCGATTACAAAAAATGATTGAGGAATTTCCTCTGCCTCGAAGCCTTGTTTAATTGAATTTAAAGCTCACGTTTCACAGGGATTCTTTTTAGTGTGACACAACGTGCTTACATTACAGGCCATGCGTCCCCTGCAAAGCGGAAGAAGACAGAAGTGGGCTTTTGGTAACGTGTGTGGACAGCGTTGATGTACAGAATGGCAGACGCCGGGACAGAAAACAGCGAAAATGAGCAAACGCAGCAAAGCGAAAGTAATAAGAATAATAATTTTATACGATTACTCTATTAATCGATAGAATATTTGACAGAATACTCGATTACCAAAATAATCGATAGCTGCAGCCCTATACTTGATGTCTTCATTAGAGAACATGGTTATGTGTGGAGTGGTGCTGAAATCTTATGCATTGTGTTATTTCTTTAGCAGATGTCAAATAGGAGCGCATGCACGCTATTGCATGGCAATAACTAAGGGATTAACAGTAACGGTGCGTGTGACCTCCCGTTTATCGATCCTGTTTTTGCTATATGACTAGTTGCATTGAGGTTTTAAAAAATATTTAGAAAGTATTAAAAAGGTATTAAATGGTATTAAATTTAACCTCAGGATTCCTGCATAAACCCTGGGCTTCAGGTCAACACCAGCTTGAAGTCTCCAACACCAGTGGATGTGAAATGTGAAATCAACAAATGTGTAGCACATATTCAGCACACCTTTTTAAAAATAATGTTTCGAAGCAACCAGATCTGTGCACAGAAGCTAAATAAAATATTCTGACAACAACTCCAGTCAATGGAGATACCATATAAACATTGTGTGACACGTGAACAAGATGCATAATTAACCAAACGTTACCGTAGGAATGTTTTGTAATTGCAGTTACTAAGCCAGCAGTAAGTTTGAAAGCACCCACAGGAATTTAAAGAGCACAAAAACAAGATGAATATTTTTCTTATTATGGTTATGCATAATCACCGAAGTGATGCCAGTAAACATGCCATAGATTGTGCCACTGAACTTTTACTGGAAGGATCTCTCGCTTCTAAATCAAGTCCCCACATCAGAGACTCTCGGGAACTCTCTAATGTTCATGGGCAACATCACTAGAAGTTGCAAAGTGATTATGATCATGGTTTAGAATGATTTCAACTTCGTTTTACTGGAATTATGGTGACTCATGAGATCCATGTCAGGCCTGTGTGTACACACACGTCCAGAGAAGATGCTATCACTCTGAGGGTATTGTAAAGAAAAGTCATTTAACCTCAACACTTGAAGGACTTTGTGAAAGAACTGATTCAGCAGATGAGCACAAATGATATTTTATATCAAAGCTTGCAAAAACACACAATTATCTGGACAGGTGCATCCATCTTTTCTCATATTCACCAAAATCTCCAGACACATATCTCACCCACTTCAAAGATACAGTAGGCTACGTTAGCCAGATCGGTCAGCTAGATTGGCAAAACCGATTTTTGTGGCTGATGAGTTACTGAGAAATTCTTTGAACAGATTCCTGCTCATTTCAGAGGGTTACCAAAAGAAAAACAGGAGCCTGTTAACGTGCTAATCCTAAAAAATAAACATGAAAAATATGTATAAGCTGCAGTTGATGGGGTCTCAGTCTGCAGTAGCACATTGTGTTCATGAAGAGCATGTGTGTGGAGTTTCGTTGTCCGTTTATAAAGTTTGTCGCAAATGTGGTCACGTCGAGGGGAAAAACTGCCTAGTTAGGGGAAGTAAGATTTGCTTATTTTGCAAAAAATTGCTAAAAATCTGTTCAGGCAGAAATTGTGGTGACCTGTCAGGATGTTAATGCTAGACTCGAGGAATGTGTAGATGTAAAGTTAGATGTGGAGTTACGTGGCAACATGTGAAATTTGTTTGTGACCATCTGAGCACAAGATTATAGATCTACCAGACAAGACTTAAGTATTTATTGCCCACAGTTTGCATGAAAGAAACGTTTGATGTCTTTGTAAGTAGTTTGATTCACCTGGAATAATGTAAAAAGCACTTCTGCATGGACTTCAGATATTTAGATTGTGATAGAGCGATGTAATCTACCCTGTCTTTAAGTTGAGAGAAACTGCTGTGTACAACTTTCATAGTTCAGGAAAAAAAGTCTTTAATCCATGCAGACATAAGAGCCGCAACCCCCTCACAAAAAAACAGGCCGCTGGGACTCTGGCATGTCACGCGACATCTCTGCAGCTGTTGTACTAGTTGCTGCACCTTCCTGTGCTTTGGCCTGAGGAAGAATGTTTGTTTAATCAAGGATGCAGGGCTGCAGGTTGGTTTCTGCCAGTTCTGTGGACCTGCCTACCGATAGCGTGCAAAAACATGGCACACTCTGCACAGAGCTAAACACTATTAATACAAGCCCGGCCCCCTTCTACTACACCGCTGTGGCTGGTACAGCTAAACAACAGTTTGTGGCCTTTGTTGTTGTACGTATTGCGCCCTCTGTGACCTCAGTAAAATGTCTGTCTGAAATAGAAGCAGGACTTTGAGAAGGCACGTTATGCGGACTACAAGCATATAAAAGCTTATGTTTTAACCTGCAAAGGCTGCAGTTCCAAGACCTCCATTTGCCTCTGGAAGCATGCCAGTACATCTCTGACATACTTCCAGTGGTTTGTAACAGATTTACAGCACATCCTCCCGTCTCCATGTTTGACTCTTCTCCAGTGGAAAAATACTTCCATATGTGTACGTTTTGTCTGTTCTTGCTGCTGCTGGAACGACAAAAAAGCAGAACAGAACAGTCTTGCACATAAATAGGATTGTGTAACATAATATCAGAACATCGTGAACCAGCCACAGCAATGTGTTAAATCACGTTGTCTTGTCCTCAGCCAGGGCCATTCCCAGTCTTTGCATTATGCATTTCTGTAATTACAATATTTGAACACACATTTAGCATGCTATTTTTAAGATTCCCAATGCACAAACTTTAAATCAAGCTCAATTCTAACGTCGCTTTGTGTACTATATTAAATGTACCTATGCAATTATCTTTACAAGAAAGAGCAGTTAGGGAGGATTTGAGTGACTTCTATGGTAAATGTCAAGTTTGCTCATTACTGTAGGTACTTCAATAAAAACCAGAGCTCAACAGCTGCATATCATGCGGTTGTTAAGGCAGCCACTGAAAAAAAACACAGCTGCCTAACAGGCCATTGCATGTCAGGCTCAGATTCAAGACTGACTTGGTTAAGATAATGTCAAATTATTCCCACTGCAGTTTCCCTTGTTTCAGCAAAGTTATAAAAAAGACTTTCCATAAGGCAGAAAACAGAATTTTAGGTCCCAGTTCTAAACAAAAAAGACTTGTTAAGATTGAGGTTGAGATGAAAGTAAGGTCGATCCCACGATACGATGTGGTCGTTTTATGGCACACAATGAAGCACAAGTTTTGGTATTCATGTTGTCCATGTTAGCGTGCATCAATCAGGTAATCAGTTTTCCATCTTTTCTTCCAGGGGATATCATATTCAATGCACGATATCCAGAATTGCCACCAGATTTTATTTTTGGAGAAGATGCAGAGTTTCTCCCTGAACCCTCAGAACTACCAGTGAGTATCAGTCTTCTCTGGAAGACTTTAAACTGCTAATTTATTGCATTGTTTATTTTGCAGTCAGTATATGCTTTTATTTTATTATTCAGCTGCACAATATTCCCGCAATTGTTTTTGTGCTCTCCTGCTTATTAAAAGCCAAATCTTCAGTTTCACTTGCCATTCTGTGTGGCTCTCCTATGTGGTCCTAAATGTTAGACAGATGTGTGAAATTGCCAATCACAACTTCACTGATTCCAGTAGCCAGAGGGAGTTGAAGCGGTGCCGCATACACCCTTTGTGAGAGCAAAATTGCACTCAGCGTGGTTGTGCAGTATTAGATAGCTGGAAATGTTGCAATAATTGGCAGTGTTATTTCATTACACCATAAACTCTGTTTTGACTTAATGCTTATCTGGAAATTTGATCATCTCGGGGAAGCCATGATTCACCAACAAGCTGGCCTAAACAAGATAAAAGGGGCTGTACTAGTTTATGTAACACATGCATGTTAACCTACCCTGTAGTAAAGACTGTATCGATTATCCAGCACTTGGATGATTGACATTTAACAACAGATTATGACATACATTTACCTGTAGGGCAAAGTTATGGCATTTGTTCCGCCCTAGTTTATATAATAATAAGTTTTGAACATTAACATCTTTCTTTTAAAGTTTGTTTGTTCAAGGTATCAAGACTTTGTAAATAATTGTATGTCTCATATGAGAACTGGTTTTCAAGAGCTTATTGCGTCAGCCCTGTCTAGTATCAACTGGGGTGTGGTTTTAATGGTTCTATATTAATACAAGCTGCTGAACCACAAAAAGTGGTTACAACATGACTAGATAGTTCCAGATAATCTGAATTCATGTGTTAACCACACCTCATGTTCAGACCTAAACAATTATTTCAGTGTCTGAGGTAGAAAGGCATACTCAGTAATGTTATCTTACTCTACAGAGGTATTCTAAAATTTATTTTACAATGTAATTTGACAGTGGACTTCCTTGTCTGTTAGTCAGGTTCGTCTAAAGACACAACCACTTTACACAAACATAGCAGTGACAAATTGTATGCTGCCTGCCACCAAGATGTGGAAACCGGTTTCAGAACCTGAAATGCTAATGATAAACGCCGGTTGTACATCTGCTACAAACATTAAAAGAAAGAGACCCATCTGACTGACAGCGTAAATCATTAAGAACGAGGCTCTTGGCATGCGTGCTGCTTAGCTTACACAGAATACCTGGCAAAGCCTGTGAGAGCTAAGCTAACTAGTTGCCGTCTCATTGATTTGTTCTTAGGGTACCAGCTGTTCTTCAAAGTTCTGCAAGTTCTTTTAACAATCTGATGGCTGATATATTGCTCAGAGGTTTTTTTTTGTCCAGGGAAATTCACTTTTCACAGCAGCTCGCATACACAGGGTTGATAAGAAATTACTCACAAGTAAGTAATATATAGAAAAAAGTCAAGCTGAGGAGTGGGAGTAGTTGTCTGTTGCTGAAGGATTTGTTTAAGGACCCCACAGTCTTATACATTAGGGGAATTGTTCATGATGGATGTCGGCTTTGCTAACATCCTCCTCTTCATCACTTTGTCTATATAATCATGATTTAATCATGATTTGTGTAGTTGCCTTCAGGAAAAACTCAATTTCATCAGCCACTGACCAGCGCTGTTCGGGTCAGTGTTTAAAAACTTGAAATTGGAAACTTGTGAACTTCTGCCACACCCTGCCCCACTGACCACATCGCAGGACTGTTGCAACAGGCCATAACACAATAATGTTGGAAGCGCGTGCAAAAGTCCTTAGGCGTAAGTTATGCGTACGCCCATGTTTTCGTACTTCTGTTTGACCAGCATGTCTCAAAAGTTGATGGACTCGTTGGCATGAACTTTGGTGCTTTTTTTGGGGGGGACCCCAAGACATGATTGAGGGTCAAGACAAGACTTCAACATCAGGACAGTTAGGTCAATTCTGCAAAACCATGGATTATGCTCAATGCCATTCACTTTCTGCAGTATCTGCACATGACAACTACTATATGGTGAATATTATGGGTTATGGGAGGTAGAATATGGTTTATGGTAATGATAAACAAGTAAATCACTTGGTTGTTAGGAAAGATTGAAGTTGGGGTTGTGCTACACAACTCATCCATACTAGCTAATCACTAATCTGCCTCACCATATAGACAGAAGGACAACCATACTTCCTGTGTTGGTGCTGCATGCTGGAATCCATAAATCCTGAGGTGCACAACAGGTCAATATAAACGTAATACCTGGGGATTCTGAGCTGGATCTTTTCATGTAGTGACAGAACCAGGCCAAACATTTCTATCCAATTTAGTTGTAAGTCATGCAAATAAATAACGTGTATTGTCTGTCTTTGACTCAGTACAGTGAGATTATTAGGCCTCAGTGGAGATCGGCACTCAGTACTTCCTTGTTGTTAAGCTACCACCATGCAGTTTATCCAGTGCTATTTTTGAAGCAGCCTAGCATGGAGGAGCTAAATTCCCCTGCTTGTGTCAGAGTCTGGGAGAAGAGAGGGGAGTATTGCTCACCGTCTAACAAATCCAGCTGTGCACATAAGGGGAAGTACCTCTGCTGAGCCAGTGCCTGGCAGCCCATCGCTTGTTTATTTTTCGCGCATATATTCTTGCTGTGTTTTGCTGTTCATGCTTTCATAATCCTCCTTCGTCTGTCTGCCTGCTTGAGAGCCTCCTCTCCTACACTCTCCTTGCCTCCTTCCCTGTACATTTTCAGTAAGTACATCCCCCTCTAAGTCTTAAAAATCCTGAATTCCCAGCAATTCCCTAAAATTCCCCCTCATATACACTGGGGAATTTTTACCATCAGCTGACCACTGGCTGTGTGAAATTAGAAAGAATCCTCTTAAAACAAATGGACCAGGTGTCTGCAGAATGCACAACAGACAGTTCAAGAAACATCTGAACTATTTGAAAATATTATTGTGTTATACTGATGATTAAATAACTCTTAATAGATCAAATCTATCAGGAGTGCATTTCACTTTTGGATCTCACAAGCAATATGCTTCAGGCCTTTGTTATCCAGCAGGGTTAAACATTAGGCTAATTTTAGGTCCTCTGTCAGTGGCTGGTTGAATTCTTGATGTCTCAGCAACACATTACTCTTGTTTACAGCTGGCCAAGGGTATCATTAGCTTCTCTGTTTAGCCTTGTGTTTTTCCCTGCTGTCACCAGGCCCGGAGTATGTTAGTTATCCGTGTTTCTGTTTAGACAGAGAAATGTACTGGTGGCTCAGTCCTTGCCGCGGCAGCCCAGGGTTCAAATCCGACTTGTGGCTCTTTCCCGCATTGCCATACTTATATTTATATTTATACTGATAATTCTGTTTATACTGTGCCATATTGCCACATGGCTGTCTTTTAGCTTGTATATATTTTTATATTTATATTTTTATTTTATATTTTTTACATCTTTTACTTATATTTTATATTTCATGTTTATGCTGTTTGCACCGGGATAAGAGGGAAACGCAATTTCAATTTTTCAAGTGTTTGCTGTTAACAGAGACGAAGTGATAAATCTGTTGGCCAGTAAGTAAATGGTAAATTCAGCCATTCATAAATACATTCAACATTCCATGCAAGTTGTTAACTGCTCACCAGGAGCGGTACAACGCTTCGTATCCAAAACACTCACTGACACTAAGCTCACCCATACAGACATCCACACACCAACATCATGACCGTCAGAGTTTCAGTATCTTGCTCAAGGACACTGTCTGGAATGGGGACTGGTTCGAATCATCGACCCTCTGATTACTAGACAACCTCCTCTCTACCATGAAAAATTCAAAATCAATGCTAATTATGTGCTTATCTCTATTATTTTGTAGTGTTTACCGGGTATAATGTTTTAACAGCAATGGTTGGTGCCACCTACGATGGAGTAGTGACCCCTCCTAGAAAAGTACAAAGAGGTGTATTTGACCTCCCAAAAATCTTTGCTTCTTTTTTAGAAGGTGTAGCCACTGAGACATAAAATACTACAGCAGCACTAATGAAGAAATCCTCAATCCTTAGTGATTATTAAGAAAAGTCCTTTCAACATTTGAACCACAATGCACGAGGGATGAAAGAGACTTAAAGACTCCAGCTTGATGATGAGAGGCCACATGTACCACAAATAAACCTTTTATAGCAGAACAGTTCCATGAGCCATGGAATATGAGCAAAGTCTGCCACAAATTTATTGAGGTTCACTGTTGCATTGTTGCTAGGGTGCAAAGGTTCATTGTCAAGTGCAAATGTAGGCTAAATGGCATCCAGACTGTGGGTAACGGGCCACCAGGGCAGTTCCCCACCTCAGCGTGCTTTCATACACATACTGTAAGGCTTGTTTTTAACTGGTCACTCATGTTGAGTCTTGCAATGGCTTCATGAATCTAATTCAAGACTGTGGAAACTCATCTGCTGGTCTAATGGGTTTATTTTGGGCAGAGATGGAGCCATTGTTTTTTTTGTTTGTTTGTTTTTTAACATGGAAATAAATCTTAAATTGACCAGTGATTGCCCCCTTAATTTTAATCATGTCTTGACCACACTGACACATTTATAGCTGTTTGTAACCTAAAATTTAATTGATTCCAGTCGGGATGTAAAAGGCGGCTTATCACAGATTACTTAATTGTGGTGAACATGTAGAGACTGTAGTTAAAGTTTTTAAATAGTATAAACATGCAATGTTGGTTTTTACGATGGGAACTGAATTAATGTAAACCCAACTCAATGTGGTGGGTGACTAAGAGGGCTTGTTGGGCTGGCCGAGTCTAGCCTCTGTGCACATTACTTTGTATACAGTACTTGTACTGTATGTGTACTCAGAACTCAATTTCCAGTTAATTAGGTACACACAGCTAGAACTAATGCAGTCAAATACACCAGCCCTTCAAGGAAAGCTGCCTGAAGTGAACTTGTTTGTACAAGGTGGCATTCAAGCTCATCTAAAGGGGAAAAAAAGGTTTTTTTCCCTGTTTCTAATGGCCACACTTGAATGTGCACTCTTTTGGACTGTCTCTACTCAAAAGTATTCATGTTATTGCAGATGTTTGCACTATTGACAGTTTAAAGAATAGACAGCGTATACGTGACGTCACCCACAGGTTTCTGAATAGCTGTTTTGAAGGTCAAAATCTGTAACTTTGGCAACCGCCATGTTGGCAGTCCTTCCTTTGCTGCGTTCTGGCTAATCTAAAATTCTGCAAAGATGGGGATCATTGGTGGACCTCTGGCAGACTGAATGCGTCTGGTGGTTCAAACAAGCCATCTGTAATGGCACTTACCGGTCAATTAAAGTGATAATGTTGTTAATTAAGCATAACTTTAAGCCTTAATATCATTTGAGTTAAAAAAAAATCTGACTCAATACAGTTATCATGAGCAATGAAATTAGCTATGGAGACCAAAACTGCTTTTGTTTTTGTACCAGGCTGTAAACATGTTTATTTCTGCTGTGAAGTTGGACATTTTAACATGAGAGCTTATGGAGACTGACTCACTTATGTAGCCAACCTCAAGTGGTCATTCAAGGAACTGCAGTTTTTGGCACTTTTGCATTGGTTTCATTTCACAGCCACAGAGGTTGCTGCTTTGTTTGTAGGCATTAAAAGCAACAGGTGTAGTGTGAAGAATGAAAGCAGAGCTTGAGAGTCCAGATCCGGCATACACTCATACTACATATACATATACTGGGCCAGCATGAAGTCTCGGAGAGTCTCATTAGCCTTCCTTCCATACAATTACATTGCACTTTGGTTGCAAATAAAGGACATGATGTTATGGGTCTGATATGGGTAATAAATGGATATTGATCAGAGTGACCACACAGAGGTTTTTTTGTCTGGTGGTCTGATGTTTGATCTAATATTGCACAAATTATAGGGGTAAAACATGTTGGCATGATTAACTTCTCAGTGCGTCAGTGTTTCTCTTGGTTGACTGTGTACTGTAATTGAGTGTTTCTCAATCCTGGTCCTCGGGGACCACTGCCCTGCATGTTTTAGATGTTTCCTCCTCCACCACACCTGATTCAAATGATCAGCTCGTCATCAAGCTCTGCAGTGGCCTGCTAACGAGCCACTCATTTGAATCAGGTGTGGTGGAGGAGGAAACATCTAAAACATGCCAGGGCAGTGGTCCCCGAGGACCAGGATTGAGAAACACTGCTGTAAGTGGTTCCAACCTAGTTTGGTATTTCTGTACTGCAGTTTCTTTCGACTTAGCCAACGAATAATATACACCAAGACTTGGACATGTAGAAAAAAATGCTATTCATAACATAAACAGAAAGCCTGTGTTCATTTATTGTTATTGTTGTCAGTTATTTGCCTCATGCTTTCCAGCAGTAGACACTGGTGGGTGAAACATTTTGTTGTAATCGTATTCTGTGATTCTTACATGGTGTTGCCATTTCATTCTCTAATTACTATTTCTACTGGTTTACCAGTGACACCATATTCCAGTCAGTATTACTGGCTAATAGTGTTTGGGCATTAGCCCAGGGGAGAGGAGTTTGGAAAGATGCATAATCCCTAGACTGACAGGAATACAACAGAATAGGTCTGCTTATGAGTTGCTGGGAAAACTGACCAGAGAGGAAGAAATGACAAAGACATGGACAGGAAAGGAGGGAGGGAAGGTGGAGCGAAATACTACTGAAATCCCTGACGTATAAGATGTGCTGTTGTGAAACATGGTACTTTTTTCTTCTCTAATTCAGTAAAAGGAGTACAGACTACAGAACAGACTTTGATTTTTATCTTAACACTTTATATAAATATTTGCATGAAATATAAAGCCCTTGAAAGATTTGGACATAGGAGGCTCTAACTCACACATCAGATTAGGCAGTTTGCTTGTATTTGCTTTGGTGGTATGATCACTTTGTGATTGTGATGCACTGTTCTGTAATCATAAATTGTCTGCCATCCACACCCTTCCATGATTTGGTGTAGACACTCACGTACACACCAGTGAGGTATTGCAATTGTGCAAATACAATATAAGAATCATCATGAAAATCTCTTTTCAACTTTTGAATATTTCAAATGCATTTAAAGTCAAACAGTAAGTGTTATTGAACGTGAAGAGTCCTTCCTAAAGTATGTAACCCTTTACAGTATGTTATTGCTTTTGATACTTCATTGCTGCAGATATGTAGTCAACAACAAGAACATTAAAAACACTCTTTATCTTCTACCGTGAGATAGAAGTAAGTATGCAGCACATAAAACAGCTATCTCTAATTGCACTTCTCTTTTTACTCACCTAATACTACTATTTGTCTGCCCCCTGTCCCCTTCTTTGTGCGTAATGTATCATTTGTCTGGTCTAGACTTGTTCAGTGATGCGTTCAGGCACTAAACATTTTGGGAGTTCCCCAGTGTTTTGCATCTTGTTCAGTCTGTGTTCCTAAGTGCCCAATAGCAGGGGTTTAGCCTCGATGGCCTCTCTAGATACAGTATCAACATGTTTCCACTTATCTATCCTGCAGAACTTTGCTGTGTGGTACAGGCAGGCTCTGTCTAGTTTTTTATTTTTAGATTTTAGATTTTAGATTTGTTGTTGCTTGACTCTGTTCCCTCACCTGGGCAGCCATTAAATAGTATGATTGTTTTTTGAGGGGTTTTTTTGTTTTGTTTTTTTGCATTGGGACAATAATTAATTTTCATAAATGAAAAAGGATTGCTTCTGTTGTGTGGTTCAGCAAAAGTAGTCCTGCAGGAATGACATATTTTTGTAGGCGAACCACGAAGTTAGCATGGTCCTAGTTCCCTCCATTGGTTTCCATTACTGCACAAAGTAAGTTCTGTGGCAAACAAAAGTTTATGATACTTACATGTTTACCTCAGAAGGATAATCTTCACAAATGAACACTACCTTTATGATTTCTTAGGCATAAACACAGTCACCGGGAGTAAAAAGCTAACATTAGGTGATAAAAGATGGACGGCACATTCGCCACTGCTATGTTATGTGGTGGTATTAAACGTTTGGCGTGATGACGTTTAATGTCCCAGACAACCTCTGTAGTCTCACTGAACTTTTTTTACGATATGTAAAAGCTTCAAAATTCAAGAATCTTATGCTGTAGAACAAAACATGAATACTCTTGTGCTTGTGATGACCTCAGACCTTATTTCAGGCATCTATCCAGAAAGCCATTGACTTCAAGACAAGGAAACCGGAAGTGCAAAAATGTTAACTCATTTCCAGGTATTAGGACTCCTTCCTGCAGCACTGTACTTATCTGCCACTTTACCTAAGCTTGAATAGTATGAGTAGAATTTTGGTCTTTCCATTGGATTTGTTCACAATTTTTATCCACTGATGCTTTTATGTCAGTCAGACTCATTAGCTAGTAATTTGTCATGCTGTCTTACATGAAATGTTGTTATATTGCAGTAAAAAATTCTTATTTTCCCACTATTTAGAAAATTAAGCTCTCCTCAGAGAAGTTGTGTTCTTGTACAATAAGACATTGTTTTGTAATCTGGATTTCGGGACAACTCCCACAAAGAAAATGGTGTGTGGAGCCAATGTAAGCACTGTCCAGACAAGGAAAAGGAAACATTCCCAATTTCACGTTACCCCCTGGTAATCCTGAATGCCATGCATTGGTGAGCATTTCCTATCTGCTGCTCCAGCTCGTCCCCTGTTACTTTTCTAACAATGGACCTCAGATGGGCCGTAAAACAAGATTCTGTCAACCTGGGCATAGTGTACCAACTGTTGCTCCTGCTTCCTTCCCGCTTTTAGGAATAATGTGTTCCAGCTTTTATTAGGGTTTATTATTGGCAGGGCTCACTGACAGGTCTGGGAATGCTTTTAGTAGGCAGGCTATTGTTCGCGACCAGGGATGGCTGGTGAAAAGGGGCTTGGCAATTCCTAAACACCAGCTGATGGATGCGAGTAAACAAGAGACGCAAGTGCCAAGATCAAGATGGGACAATAGTATCAGCCCTCACAGTGCATTGGTACTGGGCTGAAGCAGTTACTGAACCACACTAAAAGTAGTCAGGAAAGTGTTATTTCTGTCAACAAGTTGTACTGTGTTGGACACAAACCGCACGGATCGCAGTGAAAAAAACACTCGGCTGAGAATGCCAAGTGTCTTAAACACATGACAAGAGCAATTTAGCATGATCTTAGACTTGGCACACTCCGGGGGCGAAACAGGGTGTGAGCCCACACTTGAATTAGAGACTAACAGAGATTAATTTAATACTTGGGAGTTTTTTAATGCCTCACACTTTCAAGTCTACAGCGATTTATTGGATCAGGTTGCCAGCATCTATAAAAATCACATTTAAGACGTAAAAACAAATATCTTCTCTTGGCCTATATAATTATCTTGCATTTTCAGATGCCAGTCCCTCTCTCATCGGCCTAAGATAAATATTGGATCGAAGATGGTACAGACGGATGGCACAGGAAGACATAATTCTGTCAACTTGGGTCTATTCAGTGTGAACATGCCCAATTTAGGTGTACATTTTGTTCTTAAAGGAAAACACTGTTTCTGTTGAGTTCTTGCCTCATCCCCAACATATTTACAATACGTCAAAATTGTAGCTTGCAGGAATCACTGGTCCATGACATTTGTTGAAATAAAAACAAGTTTGATGCAATAAGTCATTTAAACATTTAAACAAAGTAGTTTTCTCTTTGTTCAAACTATACTCCATGGTAGGTTGTTTTTAGCCATGCTAGTGGCGTGGCTGAACAGATGTCTGTCAGGTAGCACGCCCACCACATTGGTTCAAACTGAAATATCTATACACCGATTGGATGGGCTGCAATGAAATTTTGTACAAATATTCGTGTTCCCCAGAGGATAGATTCTGATGGATATTTTCTCTCGCACAACAATGAGATTGATTCGTGCAGCCTAGGGTGAAATATCTTTAGCATTTAAATTTGGTACATAAATAGACAAACCCCCAAAATTATATATTCTGATGACTGTGGTCATGACTTACCTTGACTACTTTTGTTTGTCCAGCACTTTTTTATATAACCAAATAGCTCCAAAGCTAATAAAACGTTTGTTAGCATGTTGATGTTAGTTAGCTCAAAGCATGGCTGAGCACACCCTCTCAGAGCTGTTAGCATGGCTGTAAACTCTTAGTCTTATTCATAATTTATAGTAGATTTCTGAATGAAGTTCTTTGAAATTAATTTTTACCTCATTTGGTACCAAGTTGCTGAAAATATTGGCTTATCTTGACTTATACATTCATTTGACATATGTATGTTTCGTTATGAACTACTTTCCTTCATTTCCCTTCAAGCTAAAATCCACACACTGCCAGCCTGTCTGTCTAATTTGAAAAGGTATAATTTGAGTGAATTAATCAACAGGCAGAAAGAACAAATATTTCCTTTTTAAAAGGCATAATGTTCTATAATATTTATGTCTACCAACTGTGCTATTTTGACTGTGTTTTTAACACCGACTTGGACACACTTTGGGTATTCATGTATCAACATGAATAACCAAAAATGCTAAGTTCTAATGCTAATCCAATATATTTTTAATATGCAGTGTTTAACATTGATATTAAATCAAATCCTAATATCTTAAGGTAATACGATTATAAATGGCTTCCCTCACAGATATGAGCTCTTCTCAAAAAATGGAAGGTATCAGTGGTTTATTTATTAGAGGTGACAGGTTTTATCATAAGCCAAGTTTAGGCTTAATCATATGACACTGGTTTAGCCAGTGTGTTGTGACAAAATAATTGGATTATAAAGGCCAGATTGAACCAGGGAGTATTGTTTAGGGCTATGATATCTACCTCCTGTGGATAAAGCCCTAAGAAAGATGTTTCTCCCATACAGAATGTAGAGGCCATGTTTGTTGTTGTTGTTGTTGTTGTTGTTGTTGTTTTAGTTGATTTTATTAAATGTTAAATCACACATAGCTTTGATTCAGACTATTGCTTTCTTTTCTTTTTTTCTTTTTTATAAATGTATCAAATCTGTACATTTTCCGCAGGGCTTATCCTGTTCATCAAAAAAAAACACATAGATTTGTCTTGGCACACACAGCCTTCAGCAGAGCGTATAAAATCAATTCAGTGAAGAGTCTGTACTGGACTCACATGTCTACACACAAACACACGGACATTGCTTTGTGGCTCAGTGCTTTTCACCATCTCTCCCTCGATGTTCGACCAGTGCTTTTCGCCACGTTCAGCCTTGTTAACTTAAAGTACATTCTGTACAATACAAGATGAAACCGGTGTCCTGATATTGGCCGTGACTGAGTTCGCAGGGATGACACATTGATGGAACATTGATCTGGTTTTTGTCTGTCAGTTGGTCAGGTGACCTTTTTATTCCAGACTGAAATATCAAAACTGATATTATTCCCGTTTCCTAGATGTTGAATACTGATTTGCTCTAGCGCCACCATGAGATTGACAGTTTTTGTTAAAAAAAAGTATTGGATGAATTTCCATGTAATTTGGTACACATATATCCATCCATATCAAGTCCCTAGTGGATGAATTGTGGTGACTTTGGTCATCCCCACCATCAGATTAAAGCCAATGTAAAGAATATGTTTTCTGAGTTTGTCAGACCAAAGAAGAAAGTGTTATTAACCATCCAGCCAAATTTGAATGATTAAAAATATCAACAAGTTTATTAAATTAGGAGTCAAAATCATGTAAAATGAATTCTCAGCTCCAGGACTGTAGGGGCGTGTCCGCTGAATGTGCTAAAGCCACGCCCACTCCTGGGAGCAGTCAAGCGGCAATTCTGAAGCGACTGAAACGTGTCAGATGAGTTCAAAAAAATGACAAGACTAACTTTAAAACACTTTGAGCGAGATGAATTAATCTCTCTGCTAGGGGTGCAGGGGTATGCTCAGGGTGGCCTTAGCGTGTCATCGAGCCACCATTTAGGACCGCCCAAAAAATCCTGAAAACTGGTGATATACTGTTTTAACCTCTAACTCCACATTTCAGTAATATATCGTTCAAAGTCTTTTCACATGTTTTCAGAGACTATTTTCCAACATATTTAATGTATTTAAAAAAGAAATCTTGGAATTGCCTTTACACAGACTTAAAAATATTTGTCCAATACTTTAGTTTATGACAAGATACTTTCGAAACTTCTCCACAGTACGTTGTGCTTTGTGCTAGTTAGCATTCTGACATGTTAAAATAAGATAGTGAACATGGTAAGTATTACACCCGCTAAACACCAGCCTGTTAACATTGTCCTTATGTGCTCTTTTTAGCATTTAGCTCAAAGCATTGGTGTACTTTAGTAGCACGTCTGTAGACTCTTAAAATGTGTATAATAGCCTATGTTTACACTGGGAGAAGTCAACCTAGCCCTCTTCCAGCAACACCCTGCTTCACCTGGGAGCTGCCCTGGACAAGCTTAGCTCCACGGGTGCAGTTGAGGTTAACTACTGAGCAACCTTAACTGTAATTATGGAGGGAGTGTTTCTTCTGCGCTCCTGTCCAAACATACAGGAAGATTTCTTGTCCCTGTGCTTTTTCTGAATAACACTTAACAACAACAGATCTCTCAGTCTCAGGTATGCGCAAAGCAACCCTATCATTTAAACCGTGATAAAGTTGTACTGCCGCTCTCCTCACTTCACATATTTTATTATAGAAGTTCAGTTTTGTTGACAGAGTTGTTATCGCCTACCAATGAAACTCAAGCCTGTTTTCTTTGGCCTTGGCTTACTTGAGCTCTACAGCTGATGTCTCCTCCCTGCCTCTCCTCCTCCTCACTAGAGTTTCACTAATATTCTGTGTCACAATCCCTGACACAGCACTTCGTCCCAGTCTCTCCTCAGTTTCAGCTCGCTCCTGCCCTGGAGCGTTGACTGCCTCTTTTGGACAATGCCCATCCTTGTTTGCATCGCCCCCTTGTTTCGGGAATCCCGGCATTGCTGGTAACCACTGGTGGATCAGGAATGATGAGGTCACTGTCTCTGTTTAGCCTGGCCTTGCCACCGCCTCCCTTCTCCCATGGCAAAGGGGAGGTGGTGGTGAGTCGCTCTAAAACAATGGAAGCTTTCTCAAATGGGCTGATATGGGCTGCCAGACAGACAGGCAGGCAGACAGACCCAAAGACAGTCAGGAAGACGTGCTAATCCAAGTCAAAGACATCATTCTTTTGACACCTTAATGTAATGGGTATTATTAATGGTTACAGTATTTTCAGCTCCTTTTAATCCTGCCTCCTACTCAGTACACACCAAAATGACTCTCTCTCCCAATTTACTCATCATATTTATGTTGACCTGTATTTAACTGGCTTGAGTGCTACAGCAAGGTGGGGAAAAACAATGATACACTGGAGTTACACATTTACTCTGGGAATGCAGTTATGTCATGAGGTTACATGCCTTTTGTTTTTTTGTCTACTCACAGTTTGACTCTGCCAGCAGTATTTCACTTTCAGAATGAGTTGGTGAAGGAATCACTTTGACTATTCCGGACTAAAGGGCTTCAGAGAGACCTACGTCACGCCCCAAAACTACTGGAAACAAGTTCCTAAACTTTTTTGTTTATTTTTTGTCATCATATCCATCCTCAGCACATTCAATCTGACAGAGAGGAAATTTCTTCTTACTTTTCTGTGATTTGTGTATCAAATCTTGTCAATGTGAAAAAATCAGAAATGTGTGAAAATTAGAATTGACAAGTGCCATTGCATCAAAGTGCAACGTAGCATTAGTCTCATAAGTTTAAACATTGCATTAAATTCAATTGAAACCATTTAAAAAAAAAAAATGTTTGGCTTTGGTCTATATTTGTATGCTGTACTTCTCCATTAGCAACCATCCATTTGACTTTATAAGACCTGACATGTTTCCTGCAGTGTATTTGTGCACAGCGTACATTAATTATAAGCATTTTATTCCCTGCGCGTCAATGGACAGGTTCCCCAGAAGAGAGCAATGTTTGGTCGGTTCTGCTTACTCATGTGATAGCTGGTTGTATATGATTGTAGTTTTGTCCTGTGAATTTCCAAACTGGTTGAACGCGGTATGTGCGCACAGTGGACCACTTAGACATTATGTAAGATACACTAAATGATGATAAAATATCATATAAATAAATGATCTTCATTCATTCTATGAACAAATATCTATAGCTATCTGAAACAGAGGTTTAGAAAAACTGCACATAGATGAGGTCTGGTTCAGTACTTTTCCATATCAATCTAAATCAGTCTGTGGCAGCAGGACATCCTCCAGTACAACCCTTTCCTTCTGATCTGGTAATGGGAAGTGCTGCTTGTCAGGATTAGGCTATTACTCTGACATTTTCTTTCTTCCAGGCCCAATCTTTTTTTCTTCTGCCATGATCTTCCCAGATATCCCTTCTCACTTTACTACTGCTATTTATTAGTTCCCAACTTTTTACAATGTGCCATTCAGAATCTTCTTCAAACTGGTCAGCTCTGTAGCTAACCACATGTATGCCACTAAATTCAGACTGGATGTTTGAGTGCTGTGTATCTTTTTATATTACTGGAAACAAATGAGTCCATGGTCAAGACAATTGGTATTCATCCACAGCATTAAAAAATATTCCCTTTGGCTCCAGTTTGTCTCAGGATGTTGCCATGAGATGACGTTTGAAATCTTTGAATCTCCAGTTTGTGCTTAAAGCATAATACCCTGTTTGTTTTCAATGCCATATTGCATTCTTTTTCGTGTGTGCCTAAATTCAGTTCACATGATTTCTTGCCAAATCTGCCCCAACAGAAAATGGACTAGATGCCAAATATGGCAGCTAATCCCTTCAGTCCATTTGCTTTCTGTAATTATAATAATTTTTTATTGATTTAACATGCTAACATGTTGTTAACATGAAACAAACAAAAAAAGATGATTGGCGTGTCTTATGTCTGTCCTTATGCCGCTTCTCTCCCTCTTCTCTACCTCAGCACTTGGTCCAGTGGGATGCTGGAAACCCAGAATGTTTGCTCCAGCTGGTGAAGGAGCTTATCCAGCAGTACCACCACTACCAGTGCCAGCGTCTGCGAGAAAGCTCCCGGCTGCTCTTTGAGTATGATAGCCTGCTGGAGGATCCCAACTACGGCCGCAACATGGAGATTTATGCCGGACGCAAGAACAGCTGGGTAGGCAACGGTTTAATGGTGTTTGTGATGTCCTTTATTTTACAGAACCAAGGGTCATGTGATAAAATACTCCAACGAAAAGGTTACTTTGGAAACACTTCACGTGTTATTCCTAAATCTTGGTCAGTTTTTAATCATATGAGAAAGGTTTGGCTTTACCTCCTACGCATATGCCATTATTTAAAAAAAAGTGCTATTCCTAGAATCACATTCTTAGACATGATTACAGACTTTGGTATGCAGACCTCAGAGGAAATTTCCATCGGAAATGGCATGTAATATGACTTCCTGTTTGATTGTACACAAGGACTGGTGTCAAGTCAAAATCATGTGCTTTTCATTTGAATCATTGTGTGTGTGTGTGTGTGTGTGTGTGTGTGTGTGTGTGTGTGTGTGTGTGTGTGTGTGTGTGTGTGTGTGTGTGTGTGTGTGTGTGTGTGTGTGTGTGAAAAAAAAAAACATTCTTGAAGACACAATGACAGTCACTCATGAGCAGTACATAATCCAGTTTTAGGCTCACACTGTGTTGTACATTTCAAGTTAATTATTGGGTTTAGAAGAAAGCAGACCTCTTAATCATCATAACAACAATATAAGCCTTCAAAATACAGAGTTTGTATTATTTCTGATCGTGTATTTGAACCCAAATCTGTTTACAGAATGTATTTTGCTAATGAACCATGAACTTAATGAAACCAGTAATTATCCAGACTAATGGCCTGAATAGCACATTTTTTCTTTAATTTGTCACAGTGAGACATTATGCACATAAGGTAAGATGATGCTATAAAACAGCAGGACAACAGTGTCTCATAGTTAAGGCAGTTCACTGAAGGCTGCCCTGATAGTTGATTGGTTAAGGCACATGCAATATGGGTGCAATGTCTCCGGTTCAATTCCACGCAGGGACCTTTATTGCATGTTGCAATTAAACATGCTGAAATGTCAAAAAATAAATAAATAAATACAGAAAACCATGTCTTAAAATACTACTTATGAACTGCCCATTGCAGAACCAAAAACACATAATAAGGGGCTCGATGTTGTGGCTGATTAGGTTGATGTTAACGGATGGAGCAAAGTTCTGGGGTTTTTTTGGCAGCAACCAATCACTGTGGCGAAGATGATCCATTACTGTGGTTGCGGTAAACTCAGTATTTCAACAAATTATATTTCTTCCAAGATTTTGGGTTGAGTACCAAACCTCAGAACTTCTCGACTACTGACCAAAATGTGCCAGTAGTTATTGTCCAACAAGAGGGACCTGTTTTTGCTGCAAGGCACTAAAAAAACACGAACACAATGAAAACATACAGTAGTAAGACAATTGAAGAAATTAACAGTGCTGGAACTTTACAGGCTACACACAAAATAATTAAGTCCATGTGATGATAAGAACAGGCAAAAGGTAATATGCTAAGCTCTGAGGGGAGATGGGATGTACTTAGAATTGAAAGCACATGCAAAAAAAGGAAACTTGAACCTGTCGCACTCAATTTCTGCAAATCTCTGATTGTCTAGATTTACTATGATCATTAACTTGACAGCGTTGCTCAGTTTAAGTAATAAGTCAATGAGAAGGTCAGGACTGATTCTGTGATTCATCTGTAAAATCTGAGTTGAGTTTTCTGTCAACATTACCAACATTTAGCCTTCCTTTTCTTGCCCACTGCCTCAGTGTTCATGTCAAACTCTTTTTCTTGACCGTAAAAGTACCAAGATACTTTTTTTTTCAAAGTACCAAGATACTTTTTTTTTCTTCTTTCTATGAATCCATGACCATATCTTCAATTTTAGAACAATTTAGTCCCAGAAAGCGATCATCACATCACTGTACAAGATAACTTGCGACATGTTAATGAGTCAAATCCATGAAGCAGACTGACAACATCCGAGTCGTATGGGAAGTTAAGAACACACTTGTCCTTGTACTGTCTAAGAAAGTCGTTGCTGCAGAGAATAAACACTGGTGGGGACGGGAAACAACCCTATGGAGAGCCTATGTGGGCAGGAGGCTGCTTAGACAACACGATTTACTCTGAACCTCTGAAGTTTATTGTCGTCTATCGAAAAGTGTCAAGTGTCTAAGCAGTCGTTTGGTAAATCAGAAAACTTTTGACTATAATCTATTAAGACATTGTTCTTTTTTGTAACACGCAGTTTTCTACACATAATAATCACAATACATAAACTTGAGTATTACACTACCTGGCCCCTCTTTTTGTACCACAGGTCATCAGGATTTTTCCGTATGACCTGGATGTTGAACACTTCCTTACCTCTGTTTCTTCTTCTCCAGACTGGAGAGTTCTCAGCCCGTTTCCTTCTCAAACTCCCTGTGGACTTCAGCAACATCCCCGTCTATCTCCTTAAGGTAATTAACCACCAAACTCCGTCCACATTTTGACATATAATGGAGGCATTACATTACATGCGCGTGCGTACACACACACACACACACACACACACACACACACTGAAGACCTGCAGACAATACTGCAGACTCATTAGTCTCAGCTTCCTCTGAGATACAATGAGATATGTTTATGTCTTAATTTGTTTACATGTATGTGTGTCCATATGGCTTTTTATATGTGCGATGATAACAGAAGGATTTATTCAAATGATCTGCGATGTATGTATGTGTGTGTGCATATATGCAGTCTCCAGTCTTGGGGGCTGTGAGTTGACTAATCAGCAAGCCGTCACTCTCGATCTGCTCTGAGCCGCGTGGTGTCTGGAGGCAGCTTAGCCCGAACACACTCTCTCTCTCTCTCTCTCTCTCTCTCCCCCTCCCTCCCTCTCTCATCAGTAATTGCCTTCTATACCCTCTCTCTCTCTCGCTCGCTCCTGTATATCTGGTTCTCTTTTCACTCTCTGTCGCTCTCCTCCTTCCCCCCCATCTTGGACTGTCAGCATGCTCGAGGCCCTAGCTCTTTGGCCTTTTCCAGCCCTGCCTCTGTTTGTGAAGGGAAATGATGGTAAACATAAGGGAAACGGCAACCGCCATCAGCCTCACATCAGCCTTTGTCCCCATGTCTGTGAGACCTGGAGCACCGAGACTCGTCTCTCTCTGCAGGCTTTGAGTGGACTCACCCAAAGTCGATGTCATCTCTCACAGCAGCATTGCTGGTCATGATTTTTTTTTTTTGGTTTTATTTATTTATTTTTACCTGCGTGTCTCGAGGCAGGAAAGTTTCCAGACTTCCAGCCTTGAGGGGAGCTCCATTGGTGACATTTTTTTTTCTTTCAAACAAGCATGCTGTCACTTGCTGGGGGGTTTCTGTGCAAAGCCTTTGAAAACCGAGGCAGACACAGTGACACCTTTAACCAGTGGGTGGTGGTAGCAGTGTAGCCATTGACACAATATTGTCAAAGGAGAACTCTGTAATATTTAGTGATTTTATTAGAGACGAAATCTTGGATATGGATGTACATTCCTGTCACCCTAATCACATCATGTTCTTTTGCTTGCACACACACACACACACACACACTCGCAGTATTATGCTGTATTTGGCAGCTAGGGTATACATAGTATCACCATGGGAGCACTTGGAGACTAAGGAAGAGTATCGACTCGCAGAGAGGAAAGTAATGAACATCAGCCCACACCTTGTCCACCTACGCATTACAGAGGAGCGGGATTATGAAGCATATAGGCCGGACTCTAAGAACACAAATGTACTGTACGCCAAGCAGATGACCTGAATTTTCAGTTTGACAGTTGTCATGCAATTAGTTCTGTCAGTGTGAATGCCGTCTGCAGTCAGTCCTTTTTGTGCATCGCATGTTTCTGCACTGCAGTTGAAGTGCAATTAATTCACTCATGCGGTACTTCCTGACTGAGCGGACAGATACACCCTATATATTCACTGTAAATGAACCGCATGTTTGTTTAAGTTGAAGACACACAAGGCCAGATTAATTTCTGTCCCAAACACATTGACTGCATTGATCAAACAGACGCGCCGTAGTGGAGTCGCAGTTTCCATGTCAATTTGTGCGTCTGGAACATGGCTCTTTCTCCTCATGTGTATTTTAAGGTGCAGTGTGTAATTCCTGGCCACATGTTTAAAAATAATAATAATAAGGGGCAGTATTTCAGCTGCTCCCACCCTTGATGTGCTGATGCACTGTCATGGATTAAAGTACTCTGTCGCTATGAAAGACTTCCGTCATTTGGAGGTTTGACCGGTTTGACCTTTGATTGGCGATCACAGCGTGACATCCGACTGCGTTTTTTACACTGATTATTTTCCTTTGTGTGAGAGAGAGAGAGAGAGAGAGAGAGAGAGAGAGAGAGAGAGAGAGAGAGAGAGAGAGAGAGAGAGAGAGAGAGAGAGAGAGAGAGAGAGAGAGAGAGAGAGAGAGAGAGAGAGAGAGAGAGAGAGAGAGAGAGAGAGAGAGAGAGAGAGAAAATATTATCTAGTATTATCTAATATATCTAACTGTAAACAATGTATTCAAAAATGTAAAACCTCATCTCATAACGGTAATGCCGAGGTTACAATATGACCGCAGGATCTTTTTATTTATTCTCTTTAAAGCAGCGAGCAAGTAACATGAATGAACATAAAATATAATATAAAACATAAGATTTTAATTGCAATAATAAACAAAAACAATATTAAAAAATAATAATTGCACAAAGAAACAGAGTCACAGGATGGTATTTATTCTCAGGCTGGCTAGTAACTATGGAATGAATGAAGGTAATAAAGTTTTTCTGTTTTGTAAAAAAATGTACCAAAGTCTTTTGTCTGAATTGACACAAAGAACTTGTCTTATGGCATTGGCTTAGTTTATGACTATCACACATTTTCATTTCCTCTTTATTTGCTTTAAATGCTTGTCTTTGATTGATTAGACCGGTGCTAAATATTATAATAGCGTGATTTTATGAGTAATGTCTTTTTTGAAGAATAATAATAGTTTTTCCCCCCAACCATGTAGCTCCTTGAGTTATTGTAACACACGGCTGTTTTTGGTCTGAATGCCCACTAAACCTTCAAAATGACATCCTGTTCAAGTCTTTCTTTTCGAACAACACTCCAAAAAATCAGACAGAATATAAGCCATCAGCCAGGTACTGTAGGTAGAGTTCAGACTGTTGACCTTGATTTGAATCAACCTCCTCATCAAAACCATGGATGTCCTTGCTTGAGGAGGGAGGGTTTGGCACTGAAGTGGAAATCTGTGCAGACGTACTCTGTGCTGCTCGTGAATGCCGAGATGTTGCTGGTGGGCGCAGAGCTGTGGAGGACGACTGGTACCTGGAGCAAAGCATCCGCGTGGTCTGAGCTCACCACAGTGGACATGTTTACCTTCCTGCATGGACTGCCCAGCCTCAGGGAGGAGGGAGGACTGCGAGTTTATTTATTACTTTTTTTTTTTTTTTTTTTTTTTTTTTGAACAGGGGCAGCCCGTCATAGTCAAAATGAAGGAGTTGGAAGGACACTGAGAGCGGAGATGAAGGGAAGATAGTGAAATGCACACAGATGGATGTTGGCAGTTTTCTTCCTCTTTTAAAGGGCATGCGGTCCTCTTGGGCACTGCTTTAGTGTCTCATCCTTTGATCGTACCTTGACCTCTGGGATGTCGCACGTTTGAAGCAGCTTTTACTCATACCCTCTCATTTAGCTTTGGCCTTTGACCTCCCACAGCATTGCCTATTTATTCAGAGTAGTTATGTCTCCTTTGTTATTGTTTAGTTAACATTAATCCTGGAAGGTTATGCGAGATAAACAAACCACACTAATTATACCATACTTTTCTCATCTTCCTTCATGCTACCCCATGATTCTCCTAAACACAGAGCACAGCTAATTATTTTTCTAATTACAGCTGTGACCTTTTTGTTAAAATATGTCCCTTTTGCATCTCATTAGTCTTGCCCGTCTGTCCGTCCTCGCTCTGTGGAGTTCGTGTATGTGCAGCAGCGACTTGCCTCTAAATGTCCACACCGATCTGCATCGAGTGACGGCACAATCGTGACTGAGCCCTCTGCTCTCGCTTCACTTGAGCTTTGTTTCCCCCACAAGCGCTGACCCATGTCACCAGCTCCAAAGCGATTTGTGTGTGTGTGTGGTCATCCTCAGCTGTCATTGACCCGATAGGATGTTTCAGGTGACCCAAGTCTTGTGGGTAACTGGTTTCTGTTGTTCTGTAGCATTGTGTGTGTGTGTGTGTGTGTGTGATAATAATATAAAACTATTTCCGTTGATTTCCAAGTAGTGGATTAAAAACCTGTATAAATACAACAAGAGACAAAAATGTCTGAATGTTTAAATCATTATAAACCCCACATGTGAAATGTTGACTGCCGCTGATGTGTCTATTAAAGCAGTAAAAATGTCATTTTTACCATGTTTGACGGAACACGCAACACCACTCATTATTGTCACCTAGAGCTATGACAAATTTCTTCTTACTGTGGTAAAAAAGCAACATATCTCCACAGTTTTAACCTTTTCGTCTACCTTTACGGCCTGCACTAGCCTCTTAAAACATGATATATTCAACACAAAATGTCTTCTGCAGTATTAGTTCGTCCTTTTTTCTGTGTTGAAAGTTACTGTTGCTGTTAGCTCTGCACGCATTGTGCAATGGACATAACATTGAGATTGACCCAATTCCTTTGTCAACAGATTGAGAAGAAGTTTGCCGTGATGATGGTAATGAGCTCAACTCTGCAGTAGTTACCACATGACCATGGTATTGTGATCATGTGGTTAGTGTTGCAGCTCCAGCTACAGCCACAGCCAGCGCCAGTTAGCTTAGCTGGGGGTTATAGCACTGCTCCCAGCCAAGTAATAGTACAATAGTTAATGAGTTTTAGAGATGCCGGTTTTTAGAGAAGCTAGCTGCTTCTTCCTATGTCCAGTGTTTGTTCGAAGCTAACTGGCTGCTGGCTGTGTAGACTTATATTTAATATATAGTGTCATCGATTTTTGTCAAAAAGCAAATAAGCATTTTCCCCAAAATGCCGAACTATTGCTTTAAGGCCAGATTTATATTTGTGCTTTTTTTTTTTATCTATTTTTTTATCCCAAGTTACTCTTATGCCCAGCAACCAGCATCCCACTGCCCCAGGTCAATTTTGTTTCCTGCAAAACTCACCTGCAGGGAGGGTTGCATTGAGCCCTGAGCATTCCTGTATCCTCGTTTTGTCTGTACAAGCTGTGCATGCTCCAACAAGAGCACTTACATCTAATTATTTTTACTCTAATTATTTTTGGTCCTGCACCACCACCACCCCACACCACCTCCCCTCTACACACACACACACACATACACACTTTAACCTTCAGAGATCCACGGGCAGCAACTGACAGGGGAGGGTCAGGGTGCAGCAGAGCCTTGGGCTCTTGTCTCTCTGTCTTTTCATTTGTAGTGCCAGCGTCACAGACTCGATTATTTCTGTATTTCCTTTTCATTTCCCATCTCTTTTTTTTTATTATTATTCTTTCATCCATGTATCAAGTTTTGAATTGGCCTTAAGCACATTTTGCATTCCCAAACAAGGTTTTTGATAAATGAGAAATTTTGAATTAAAAACTGACACACACAACTCAAAAAATTACCTCCACAGTACTGTCACTTCCATGTTAGGATGTCTTTGCAAGTTAAAATCTTAATTTTAACCAGATAACATTCAAGTAGTTGCCATCTAGGTCTTGACTTTTCTCATTTTAATATATCCTGCTCCAACTATTTAAAGAGCTACAAATCAGCTTGAGTAAACACTTCACAGAGGGGGGAAAAAAACAAGAAAATTTCCTCCTAACGATCCTCTTAAAATGTGTTCCCGGCACTCCTTGGGGCTATGTTTAACAATGGCACTGTCGTCCACCTCAGTAGCAAGAGAGTGAGAGTGCAGCGTTACCCCCCAGGGGCACAGTGGAGGAGCTGAGGACAGATTGAGGGTATTGCTGGGGTTGGCAGTAGAGTACAGGGCACAATCTGTGTATGCAGAGGACTCTTGACTCATGACAACAAGCAGAGTGTTTTCTTGTGTAAAATTCAGCTGCGGCTACACCTGGGACTACTATCGAAGTCCTTCATTGCAAAACACTTAAACAGTACACTGAATGTGAGGAAAAGGTATTGGTGACAATATCATTGTTGTGTATAGAGCAGCTTCATTCCCACTCCCATCCCATACTGTCGCTTGGTCAGTAATGTAGGTCCACTTGTAGCATCGGGTGACGTAGTATAGAAAAGTCTGAATATAGGCTTCTGTTCCAAAAGTCAATGGTGACTTCTTTTATATAATGAAGGCCAGGTAAGTTAATTTACATAACGTATTTAAGTTACATCAGGTAAATAATGTAGTTTTGGTGGCTAAACCTAACAAAACTGCAACTGCTTCACCACACAAGCTTTATTTTGAAAGTCTAAATGGAAGCACTATATTTATTGATAACTTGGCCGCGGATCCTTGCATGTCCAGAAATTATGCTAGAGGGGTATCCATGGTTATATTTTGAAGCCTTGGGGCACTGACTAGGCAGCTGTATTTGATGAGCGAGCGAGAACGTATTTGTGTGCTAAACAAACACAATTTTCCCAAGCATTATCACAAAATGATCGATATACGGTTGCTTGTTGTCAAGAGATCAACCAGAAAGTTCGACAAAATGTCAACTTTTTAGTAGTGAACATTTATTAGAGCACCGCACAGCAGCTTCTCCACTTAAATGACTAATTTGATACAGGAACGATTAGTTATTCAGCCCTAACAGCACCTGTGTTGTTTACACTGCAGATTTGCTGAAGGATGTTCAGTGATACAGAGTTCAAAATGTCATTTGAATGATTAACCTCTTCTTAAAGCAGCTGCCTCTTTACGGCTACAGCTTTGACACCACGACTAAAAGAAGAAAAATATCCTTATAACCTATGGCCTGTGTAAGAGTTGTCTTTCTGTTTCAGGGTTAAATGGGTTATGAAGAGCTCAAACCGGAAGCGTCACTGATAGCATGAGGTCAGCTTTTGATTCATTCAGGGGGCTCATCAAGTGGGTGTTGTTTATTCAAATCAATTGATTTTACCATCCCACTCTTCACCTATATGTATATTTGTATTTGTTAATATTGTGAGTCCCAAAGTGAGGTTTTAAAATAGATCAAGAACATTAACAGTCAGTCGATCCGTAATGAACTCATTTACAGCAAATGACGGAGCCGTTATTTGAGCAGTAATGTGCAGAGTGTTTGCAGTTAAACAGTCATGTTGATGAGTGTTTCTCATCCAGCTCTAATTGAGTTTACAGCAAAACTGACAAATGATACTCTTTGTTATTAAACTGATAAATTAATCTTGAATGAATCTTGTACTGTTGCACTTTAATTTTAATTTATGCACTAGAAATATTTAATTTACTGTTGTGGACATTACCTTGAGTCACATGCAGCACTGATTTGTCATTTCACTTGATTATTCTGATATAAACACAGTGTGTACATGTTGAGGTATTGTAAGTGTGCATGGATGGTTCATACATTTCTGTGCAGATAGGAATAAAAGTAATGTATGTATAATACAGTGAGACACAGTCAAAAAAGAACACAGTAAAATACTTCAGAGTAGCACTTATAGTGCAGTGATTTTCAGTCTTATCAATCTGCACACCTGACTACTTCTTTAAAAACACTCTAACTCAACACCTCCTCTTCACAAAGCCCAGATTAAGGGAACTGGAGAGTGACACAAAGCCACTTATGTGACGGCCTACACTGCTGAACCACCGCTAGCGACATAGCACCTTTTAGGTATTCCAGGCCCAGCATTTGTCCTTTTTTTTTTTCTTGTGAGGACACTGTGGCGACCACAGCTTTCCAAGAGATAAGCACCAAAACCTCATCAGTTTGCAGCAGCTGCGGTTACCTTACCTTTCCGGTTGCCACATAATTGTTGCTCCTTTCTCAACCGCTCGTTGTTGCGGTTTCTGTCCAGCTTACGTCCCCCCTCTGCGTGGCAGTTGAGCTTTTGGAGAAGTCGTGGCTGAAGATAGCCTACTGCGTCACATGATGAGCCTTTCGCAATTCTCTGCACAGACCTGGAAAACAACACTCTAATGCATATTCACATATGTATATGTGCATAAACACACAACAACACCCACCATTGAAGATCCATTAATACTATGATTAAAATGGCCCTCAATCAGTTATTACAGCTGGCCGTGCAATCTATCATTTGCAGTGTCATGACCATAGCAGGGTCTTCAATTGTATCTGTTGTTCACTTTGACTGCATTATTCTTCTGCTGGTTTGGCCTGGTGTCTTGTGGTTTCCACCACATGGCTTCACATCAGGTCAAAAGACTTGTTGTCACTCAGTTGAGTGAATTGAATAGAATTGGCTGTAACTTATGTTGTCTAAAAAAAGCTGGAGTGCTACAAATTCTGGTCATCATATGACTGAAGGAAAAACAAAGGGAAAAAATTACCTAATAGTCACCTTCCATCCATTACCTTTTTTGTCTTTCTATTCTCGGCCTATCTGCTCCTTTGAGAGAAAGCTCGGGCCTGTGCGTGACTGTTGAGCATTTGGTGCCAAAGCAAGTGGTTGTAATTTGTGGCCTTGCCGTGCCCTTGCACGGTAAACACTGACTAAGAGCTCAGGAATCTTAAGAGCTATAAAATAATTGCAGGTTACTCCCATAATGCCCAGTGTTCTGCTCTGTGCCTTAGTGCTGCCTCTTCTGTCTCACCCCCTTTTTTTTTTGGCCCAGCCTTGACTGCTACTATACAAAAAAGTTGTGCTTTTTCTGCTTCATCTATTCCCCGCTTTGTCTTTGTGTCTTGGACAAGTCTAATAAAGAGCTGATTTAGTTCCTGATGTGTCATTTATTGCTGTTTAAGTTTAGTTTTTCAACTCTGATTTATATTTATATATGAGTATAACATTTTTCAATTTAATATGAGCATATACATTTATTTTTAGATGAATATTATACAACAAAAGTATTGCTTGAGAGATTTAAACATTGTCCTCATGCTATTTATTTGTGATGTGAATTCAGTACCACTTTAACCAGAGGCAGTATGGTATCTGCGCTGAGCATAAGCAATACTGTATGTTTTAATATCTCATTTGAAATGTATATTTATCACTTCCTGTACTGAAAGGGCAAAGCCAATCTTCAGCTATGTTTTGAATAAATTCAGGGTAAACCAAAGCATATCAAGATGCATTCATTTTGCGCTTGTAGTGCTTTTTGAAAGTCCCGTTGCTGAGTGATGGCATATCTGTATAGCACTGAGACATGGCATTTAGTAGGAAAGCAAGTTGCCCAAAAGACATCGTCAAATAATTGCCAGTTTGGGCTTCACTAATGCAGTGTACCACTGAAATCTGAAAAGGCCAGCCACTGCTTCCACGCAGATAGACAATTATGTGGCTTTTAAATGGTGGATGTGTTATAGCTTGGTATGCTTATGAAGATGAATTTAAATGTCAGGAGTAACGGCTCTAAAAGAGAAATAAGAAATAAAGAATATATCTTTTTATTCTCAAAATATGATTTTATCTTATGTTATAACAAAATTGTGATTTGTGTCATTAGTTGATTATTTCCAATGGCTAGTTTCCTATGAGCAATATCAAATGATACCAAATATGGGTAATATCTGCTCCTTGATGGCTTTGAGTTCAAACTCATGGCAGGAAATGCACACCCCTCTCCTGCTGACACAGTAAACTGAAACTCCTCTGTTGCAAGAGGTTGGATGCAGTTGCAAAAGAGGAGGATACAGTGGGTCAGCAGCTTGTGGGTTGTTGTCTTACGTAAGTGTTACATCAGTCCTTGCGTTGATTTCAGGGTGAGAAGACCTGGTGCCTCTCTGATTTAGGTTAATAAAGTATGTAGTGACACTATTAAATTCGTATTACTATTATTGGCCATACTGTTTGTTTAATAAATGTATTATATTCTTATATAATATTTTGTAAAAAACTAAAATGCTAAATGTATTATCCATCCATACATTTGGAATCATGTCTGTCAAGTCATAAACATTTTTGGAAAATACATTTTTTGATACTTTATGATTGGCCTTGTTTTGGAAATATCTATTAAAGATATTTACTTCCTGAAGTTAGCTCTCTATATAGCAGTTTTTATTCTTGGTGAGGAATTCATGAGGGTTGGGCCATGTGGTCCATCCAACCAGAAAACGGCAGCCCAAGAACTGCCCATTGCCAATATATTTGCATGGGAAGTTTGCTGCATATCTCAACCTCATAGCTTTAATAAACAAAATGAACTCAAAGTGTTATGTAAGAAAATATTCTTGCACCTAGTTTCCTTATTAAACAGAAAGCTACAACCATACTACATCTTCTAAATTCAAATTTTGACCAAGCAAACTAGCTAAACTATCTTGTAAATTTCATTTATTCAAACAAAAGAAACAAAATAAAACTCACCAAAACTGTCTTTCTTTAGAAACCTGTGGGTGACATCATGGATACGACGTCCATATTTATACTGTCTGTGGCTCTACAGGTACTTCTACTCCACTTCCTGTCTTTGCTGTTGCTGAGTAAGTCTGTCACTGAGCAGCAGCTCTCAGTTAAAAAAGAAAAACACGATTATAAAAACTGCCATGGAGTGGCTTTTGTTGTGAAGCAAGGATGTATTTCTGACAAACCAGACTTGCTGCTGTCACCTGTAACCATAGAAAGGATGTTTCTTTAATTTATAAAAAGGAATTACATTTTTGTGTCTTTCTGTAAAAACGGATAGTAATTATCTTTGATATTTTAAAAATATAATTGGAAATGTGACAGGTATTGCAAAGTAGCTAGTTGTTAGCTGTATTCCACACAATTGACACAATCAATGATGAGTTTTCAAGAATGTTTAGGACGAGGACAGAATTTGTTCTGTTCTATAAAAGTTGGCATAAACGAGTTTACCTTGAAGTACCCACCATTAAAAGCCATGATTAAACACACTGAGTATAAATGTACCTGTGGTTCATTGATTGTCTGTGATTGTTAGTAATTGAGCCTGCTTGTTGGAGGTCCAGAGCTTTGTATCTGATTTGTCTTGTTCACAAGCTCTATGGATTTGACAACCCTGCTGTGATTACTGCCAGGTGGTTTAACATCTGCTACTCCATGGCTTTCAACCCCCTGAGAAAATGTCTCACAACGAGAAAGTTGAAGCGAGTCTGAATGGAGTTGCTCCTGTTAATAGTAACATGCTTTCATCTCACTCGTTTCAGGCTGTCACAAAGAAAGCACAGCACAGTCATAAGGTGGGAAAAGTGCTAAAATCAAAGAACACCTGTGTAGTAGCGTGTAAACAGATAATGTCGAGGGCACTGTCACAAACACACGTTATAATGTTTTTAATCATTAGTGCATGTGACTGATCTCTGCGGCCTCCCTGAAAAGCACCTGTTAAAGCAAAACATTTGGTTCAAATTGGAGCTGCGGATATGATGGGAAAAAAGTGTTGCCCCGCTTGTCCCACTGTGTCTGAAGGATCAGTGTGTGTACAGTGGACATTGGGGCTGGGCCTAAGAAAACATGAGATTAGAGTGTGGTTCTGTGGAAGTTTCAGTTCTCTTGAAATTTCTTGGTTTATTGAATTTTTATCATTATTTATTTTCATGGGAATGCTCAGATAAAAGTCTAAATAAGGACTTTAGCACACAGTAAACCACACAGCATGAATTAATCATACTGATCTACAGTAAATGGTGTTGTGTACAGAAGTTGCAAAGAGTGTGATGTCATTATAAATTACTTCACAGCATGACTCCAGCAAATCTCCTGGAATAGATATGACCGCACATGTAGACAGCTGAATATACTGTAACGTTCATCTAAATCCTAAAAGTAGAAAGGCCGTGGAAACCAGAAAGTGCTTCATCCATGTTCTTGTAAATATCAATTTGTGGTTAGTGATGCCCACACCCTGAAACACCCAGAGGGCCAAATGTAAATATTTGAACTTGATCTTTGGGCTATGACATAACCATTACTGTTAGCACCCTGCTTCTGGCTCAACTTGTTTTCAGTTCCTGTGAAGCTGGCTATGGTAATAGACTGAAAGCAAACTAACCAAGAGAGTTATTTAATCTCTTCTCTCAGGAAGGACATTGGGCGATATCAAACATTACACAATATCAAACAAATGTTGCCAATTCGATGTATTAAACTGAAGTTTGCATAAAGCTTTTTCACCCCTTTTCACCCCCTTAGGTCAAGTCGGTACAACATAATACACAATAAATTAGAATGCTAAACAAACAGGACAGACTTAATGCCACTTCAACAAGAAGTGTGAAGACTGTGTGGGCATGTGCAAGCTGTGCTTGACAGACATCTTCCTCACTCCCCTGTTTTGTCTGAAATAATGCAGCAGTTACAAGTATAACAATAGGATTCCACTAGCAGAGAATTTTACACCTTTTTTTTAATATATAAAACCTGTTTTACCTGCAACTTTATTTGTATCCTCTATCAGTATCCTTGGACTGACCTTCAGCACACAGCCTCCCTCCTACTCTGCTGCCTGTTTTTGTGCATCTAACTACAATCACCACATTACTCTTTAGGTGTGTCATTGTCAGGGCACAGGTTTTGTGCATGCTTGCTGAAAGCGACATTATGTAACTTTTGCACCATAAAATAATAGATTTTAAACACTCTGTGTTCCTTACACCTGTTCTTGTGCTATGTAGCTTTATTCTCTGGGAAAGATCCACTGTATGTCACGCTTTATGATTCTAACTCACACTCACGCACACTTTCTGGTGGTGTATGAGTTATTTTGGTAAAACTGGATCACATTTTATGGAGAAAATGTTTCTGTTTTTTCTCTCGACCTCTGGTTGCTCTAACTCTTTAACTCATTAACTCAAACTGTAGCTGCTGTTAGCTAATGTTAGCTGAATTGTACTGTACTATGAGCTCAGAGCACCGGGTTAGTGTTAATGTTTGTACCACCACTAGTAGCCCTGTGGAGCAATGTTTTTATGAGTTGGTCCCTGTTTCCGTAGGAAACGGTTTGTGTTGTGTAGACATGATTACATCCATGATCAACAGAGGGATGTTCCAGGGTTTACAAATTACTAGAGTAATTTGAGTAACGTTTGTCTGCTTTTCCTCCAGTCAAGTCTATCAATCATGTCAATCATCATGTCAAGGACTATCTATATGTTGCTGAGGCGTGTTTTTTTTTTTTTTAATTTCAGCATGGACATGATCTCAATAACATCTCTCATAGGTTTAGGAGTGTGGTGGCTCTGGTCTCCCGGATAATCAAAAAAAATGCATCATGGGTGGAGCTGAGGTGGGCTGAATGAAGAATAGTTGCTCATAGAGGCCACCTGTGACAGCACCCTCCTGTCAATCAAAGCCATGTTCTTTATTATGCATAAGTTTAAGCCTTAATGTAATTTGAACAAGTGGTGTATATAGAAATCCAGCTGTCATGAGCAGGGAAATTAGCTTTAGAGACCAAAACTTTTTTGTACCAGGCTGTAAACATTTATTTCTGCTGTGTAGTTGGATATTTTAACATGGGAGCTTATGGAAATTGACTCGCTTTCTGACCCAACCTCAAGTGGCTGTTTGAAGATCTGCAGTCTTTAGGCACAGAGGTTGCCGCTTAGTGAAAATCCAATAATGGTGACCTTTGACCATTAAATCTACTAGAGGAGGCCAAAGTGCACGCTAAAACCCACAGAACATTCTTGGATTTTTCTGTCTTGTATGCTTCAATGAGAGTGAATGGTTTGTGTTGTGTGCAAATATTTGCAGAGACTGGTGTGACTGAGCTGCACCTGTTATCATTTTTGTTGGTGTATAGTGTCAGGTGGCCTCACACATTTCTCAGCATTGCTCCACCCAGTTTCAACCTGAGGAAAAAAAAGAAAAGAATTTTATGAACGCAAGTGCAGTGTAATAAAGCCTTGTGTATACATGGTCAGAGGGCTTGGTGGTTTCTTTGCTATATGTGTCGCACATCCTCACCTCCATTAGCGCACTTCCATTCACCGACCCGTCACTTGCAGCATCAACCCTGGTGCTGCATTGACAGATAGGTTGTCAGAAAGGTCGTGCCCCCGAGGTGACGGAGTCAGACATTTTCCATCAGTGGCACCAGAGCATCGCAACATGATGAGGTGGTTAGCAACAACAGAAAACGTGAGCTCCTTGACCTTTTATTTCTTTCGCTTTCTCTTTGCTTCATGACAGCTCCTGATTGTCCTGCCTCTTCTTTTCACCTTCATTTTTTCTCCATTTTCTTTCATACAGCGCTATCATACTAAGCTAGTAATTCATATCAGAGGTGAGAATACACCAGAGACACCTTAGTGTACTCACATCCCATTGATGATGACACACATTTGGCATATTTAATCTTGCTGTATCATATCATAACAAGGTGTGGGACCATATGCAGTGACTCATGCTACAGAATGCCTCTGACGCTGGTGAATTGATAATTGTTTGCACATAATAAACAACATATTCCTCACTGGAACTGAGTCATCTCTTGCCTCATGATGTCATGGCAGACATGCAATCAGGGAACATATTTACTCAGTATGTCTCAGCTCAGTGATGATGACACTTGAGGCCATGTGTTTTTATTTTTATTTTTATTTTTTTCTCTGCCTTATGGTGGAAACATACAGTGCAGTTTGACCAACACAGGTTTTTATCTACTCTTTATTTTAAAAATGGTTTCATATCCGCCTGCCTGGAAAAAAAAGAAAGGAAAAAACCCCATCCCCCTTTTACTGACGTTCTTCACATCCCCATGAGTACATATAAATAAAGCACTCATTTTCTATATCAGGACATGATGAAATGTCACGTGTCTTTCAGAATACATGTAACATTAGAAGCTTCCTTTACTTCCTTTTGAAGTGTGGAAGTAAATGGCAAAAGATTATTTGAGCAGATGAAGCAGAGCACCTCAGCATCCTCTGCGGAGTCGGGGAATTAAAGAAAAATCACAGCCTTAGGAGGGCTGGTTAGAGAGCACAGAGCTACATTTCCACTGCCTAATGCTCCAGTGACCCCAGTATGACTCCCTGATACTAAAGGTCATGCCCGCCTTGCATTTCCCTTGGCGAATCCACGATCCCCCCCCAATAACCACCCACACTGCGTCTCCAAATTAGATTCCCACCCACCTGCTTGTACCCCCAGCTGAGCATCAGAGGTTTCCAGCCCCCCCCCCAACACACACACACTTCCCCACGCCTCCAAGAAATTACTTCTATCTGGCCTACTTTCCACCCTCGCTTTACATGAAGTTGTACACTATACATTTTTTTTTTTCTGTAACACCTCCAGACGTCTTTCTTCCTAATCATTTGTTTTTGTCGCCTCAACCCTGAGGTTCTTCTGCTTTTATTCACCTCTCAATTCCATGTCCATCTTTTCTGCCTTCTCTAGGCTTTTTATTAAACATTGGTAGCTTCGGGGTGAAATCGTGTTCCTATATGTTGCCTGTCCGTGCTCATTTGTGAGTCTTTGCGTTTGCTTACCCTTGGCTTACCAATGACTTTAAAAAGCCCCACAAGAAAGACGAATGAGACTTCTCTAAAGCCATCTAGCTTAAATGAAGGCATGAAAACTGATTGTTAGTAGCAAAATCTGAAAACAAGTGAACCAGATTAATTATATTCTCTTATAAATTGAATTATTGGCAGTACACTCGTATCGCAGTGGTATGAGTGACTCTGAGTTCTGACACTGAGGATTCACTACAAATATTTTGTTGTTTGCTCTTTCTTATTAGCAAAAATCAAGATAGCAGATAGCAGCTTCTCATTTTTAGCCGTCACTTTGGCAGGTCATCTTTAATTATCTTTTCTTATAATTAATCTGATGTAATGTTCTGCACAAAACTTAATGACAGTTCAAAGCTAAATTTTGCTGCCGTTTGGTTTGTGTCCTGTCTGCAAGCCAGTGTCTGAACTGCACCAAACATTTTTATGAAGTAAGAGAAGCATCACTCTACGTGAGGAATGAAACATCTTCACAAGTCATGGATTTTTCTTTCTTTTCTTTTTTTTTTCATTAAGATGAATTCTTTGTTTCTCATTTTCAAATTGTAGCTACGTGTTGTGCATATGAATGAGGCTGCCACTCAAAACTGTTTGTCTTCTCAGCCAACAGGCTTCAAATTAATCTTTTCTATTTTCAAAGCCTAAGCAAATTGGCTACATGCTCTTTGAAAACAGATACAGTACAAAGTTTAATCATTCTTTATTTATCTCTGAGTTTGTGTTCCCCCTTTTTTCTTTGTATATTGTATTTACAATGCAAAGAGTTCTGTTAGTTATTTCTTTAAAAAAAAAACTGTTTCCCTAATAAATAAAAAACGTACTATAAGACTAGAGCTGTGCATCTATTGTTTCTAGGTACATGTATCTTTAAATATATATAACATGATTTTAGACAGTAAATTTATTAGCAAGATATTCAATGCAGTATCTGCATGTGGGATATTTTGTCTTGTGTGGCTCCCACGTTGTGTCACAGATTAGTTGTGTGTTAATACAAGCAGTGAAAATAACAGTGAATCTGATTGTCAACAGTTCATAGTAATAAATATCAAACTGCTGCCTGCTGCGCAGCTTCGTTTAATTACACTTCTGATATGTGTTGTAGTTTTCCAATTTTAAGGTACATTTTAAGTTCATGAATGCAAATGATTGTAGACATTTGTCTCATATACATTTTAGCCCTGTATATTGGGTGGTTTATCCTAAGTCCTGAGACAAATCCTTAAATTAATCTTTTTTACAAGCCGAATGATTTTGGAATTTCAGTAAATTAATTTCATGGCTAATTAGGCTCAGCAACCCATTGGTCCCAAATAGGGTTAAAGGGCCGCAGTAGTTCAAATGACCGGAATAGTCTCATTAACAATGCATTAGGACAAAAACACGCCGCAACACTGTCACTGAAGCAATATTAATGCAATTACAATTATCACCCCCCAGAAAATGCCATAATTAACCAAACTGTGTTAAGCTGAAAAGGCTAAACTTTGAGCAGATGGCTTAACATTTGAGTGCTAGTGTTGTTTTTGTATCAAGTTTCCAAAGTCGGATAAGGAGTAAAACGACTGTGTTCATTAAGCTCTCTTTGTAAATTTACGATCTAAAGATGATACACATAATACTGTCACCACAAGGTCGAGAAGTCAAATGACACTGACTTATAAGTCACTCTCTATTATGTCATCAGTACATCAGAACATACTACGTGCATTCATTCATTTCTCGAACCCACACAGGCATGCAGTTCTCAAAATGCAGACACACATACTTGAGTCACCCTTGTGGCTTCAAGCCCTAGCATCACACACAGTACAGCATCGCAGTGACATGCTATCAGTGACACTTGGCCACAGTCGCACATATGACTCGTATTTCAGTGAAATAATGATCAGCCTGCTTAAGTGTCTCAGTGGCACATCTATTGGTCATCTGTCAGTTCTTGTCGCAACGATTGTAAAGAGTTTGGCTAGTGGCCCAGCTCACGACAAAGGATATTTGAGAAGAGAAGCAGAGCACTTAAATGAACAAGATGTCATTTGATGATAGATCTTCCTTTTGTGTTCTCGAGTAATTGTCATAGCGGAATGCACACATAAATTTGACCATTTGATTGTATGAGTTTTCTGCCTCACCTCAGATGACTCATTAACTGTACTGTAAGCCCAGCTATGTGTATTAACCTATATTTTGGATGTATCGCCCATGGATGTGACTCAGTAGGTGTCTCATTCAATCTCATTTCCAGGCAGTGGAAGCAAAGTGTGTGGGTTTTCGGGTTGGAGACTGGTTTAGTCTTTTGCAATACTCTGCACTTGACTGACTTTTTTTTTCTGTTGTTAGAGCTTCTTTTATTGCCATTATACTGGATTAGAGTGACTTATTGAAAGGCCATGTTAAAGATCATTCCATAACTGAAACTGCCCTTACTGTTTGTGCATCACAATGACTGTTTGTCCTCTTGTACCATTACTTTTACTAACTAAATTATTGTTGATTAGGAGGAACTTAAGCATTATGTTCACTGCTGTAAAATTTTAAAGGCCTGCTCAGAATTGGAAAGCACAGCTGCTAACGTTTTCTTTGAATGCTCTTGTCAACCTTCCTGCAGTTTCCAGTTTAAATAGTTCTATGTAGGTTTACTCGAGACACATTATTGGATTACATGTATTTCTCTATACAGACAGTATGTCACACATGTCATTCACTAACCAATTAACTTAGGAACATTTTGCCAAGTAAGTCTAGAGATTAACATTTGTCGCCACACCCATTACATTAAAAACACCTGTATGCTCCGCAGAGAAAGGCACAGACACGAGCATATTCTTGTTCCTCAGTTTGCAAACACACCCTATGCACAAAGCTTTTGTGACTGTGGTAACAGGGCAGTGTTTAAGTGTGTTTGGGTCCTGTTTTACCAACATGGCTGCAGGTGGAGCATGTGTGCTCTGTAATCTTTCGCCTATTGTCTTCATGTCAAAATTAAGCGTGGGTAATTTAAGCACAGGGTGCAACTATGTGGTGATACAAAGTTACCTGGTTAATCATCTACCATTCCTGTCTTACATCACCCTGAGGTAAGATTTCGCTGGAAAGGAGAGTTCAAGAAGAGAAGAGCAGATATTTCAGAAGAGGACAATAGATTGTGGTGACTTGGTGCTTGCGCTTGCAATGTTGAGTGGGATCATCATGGCCCCTGGAGTACACCACATCTCTGCTCATCCTCTCCCCACAAGCAGCAACGGCAGCACCACATCATTAAGAACAATATCTTCAACTCTCTTTCTCAATCAGAACATTTCATGTCATGCAATGAGACGTTTTGGCAGCTGCCACCTTTGACCCCTTGCTTCCTGCCCTCAGGGTGTGATGGTGTGATGGCGTAAGTCTCTGTCAACCTATGAAAAGGCTGACACAAACACATAACTCAGTATGTCAGGCAATAATTCACAATGTTCTGTTGAAGGACTTGGAGTGTTATTTAACATGAACTGGTCAAGGCTTTTAATAAAATTTTAATTTCAATAAAAGCTCAAAAAACCATAAAAACCTCATTGGGACATAATTCTGCCAAGCAACAATCTCTGTGGAAGTGAAATGAAGAAGGCAGGACTGTCAAGATGGCGATAGACAAAGCCACAACACTCTGAACTCTAAACTCACTCAGAAACCTATGGGTGACGTCACAGTGACTACGTCCATGTTTTATACAGTCTATAAATTCTACACCTCGCTGTGAAAGACTCCTGAGAATGTAACTGAGCACTGTCAAAACTGTGCTTGTTCTTACTTTCTTTGCCAATTGATGGTGCATATTCTAGCAATGCTGAACTGCGGATGCTTTTGTTGGTTTTGTTTTTTGCGGAGAGGTGATACAGATTTGATTGGTTGTACTGCAAATGTGATACTGGTGGTGCTGTAGCAATTCATTTAATTTCATCTAGACCAAGGGAAAAACAACACAGTTGCCCTTTTGTTCCAGTCCAGTTTGTGTTCACATTGACTTTTTACAAACGAATAAAAGAACCATGAACATGGATTCTCCATCTGTTTGGTTATTTGGTTCTCATCAGGGTTCAGTTGACAAAGTTCACACTGGTTTAAATGGACCATATTAATCAGGCAAATGCACCAGTGTTAAATTTAACAGAACCAAACAGGTTAGGTTTGAAAGCACCCAAAGTTGACCCGAATGACCAAGGGATCCAGATTTTCCTCAAAATGGTCCTACCTGAATTGCAGCCGCTGCCTTGAATTAGATTAAACTGTAGTTTCCAGGAGGCGAAGCAATGCTGTGTCCAGCATTTGTTCAGGGGCACTCACTTGCTGCTTGCCTAGAAGCTGGACATGTCCTTGCACAACAACCCTGCTGTCAGTCAAACCGCCCCATTAAGTTGGGCATGACATTTAAAGTTGGGCGAAGAAGGCGGACAAAGTGCCCTTACCTCCTCCATACTAGCCCTGCAGTAGAGCCCCTGTGCAGCGGTTGTTGATGAGCGTGTTTGTGTGTGTTGTGACTTTGGCCAGACTTAGTCTGGCATAAGGACAGCTGTCACATCTCCAACCTGTCACATGCGACACAGAGGAGATGCCAGAGGCCGAGGCATCAGGAGACACAAGGACGGACACAAGGAATAGTCTGTGCATTTGTGTGTTTGTTCGTGAACGCATGTGTCTGAAAGAGTAAAGGGGATGGAAGACATGGGGTGGTGGCCACGTGAAAGGGTTTGACTCGGAGGCACCCTCTAACCTTGATGTCCATGTACAGACGCGTGCATACTCCTTACCCGCTTTCTTAAATCCAGTCCATGAGCAGTTGAGTCACATCTCCCAGGGGCATGTAGTAAATACTGCTTTAACGTCCAACCAACACCCCTGCAGGACGCCCTCCTTGTCTTGCAGTCCTCTGACCCAGGCCATTTCAGTGCTCATTACTTACCAATGAAGAAGTCTCTTCATTAAGGTCCTGCCTGTGGCCTGTGGAGCAAAGACTTTTTTAAATGTTCCCTCTCTAATAACTCTTTACATAAGCAAGCAGCAGTTGCCCTCAGGTGTATTTGGTTAAAAGGGCTTAAGATGTGTGTATGTCTGCACAGAAACATTAATGGCCATTTGGGGGCTTTTATTACATTAGAGAGAGAAGAGATCTTCTGTTTCAATTTAAGTAATAGTTTCAAGGCTGGCAGGTTAAAAGGTCAACTTTTGTTCTCATTAAGCCATCTTTTCACAACTTCCTGTAGAGATCTGCAAAGTTTTGGGAGAAGAAAATCATGGGAGAGTTTTCGAATGCCTGTAAATTACAACTGCACTGCAAGGACACCCCCTCCTGCACACTGTGTATTCCGTAACCAAGGCCAGCTGTCAAGTAAATCACTTGTATTTCCCCTCTACACTTTAATTTACTTTAAACATCCCAAGCATGAAAACGTTTTTCTCCAGCAAATAGCGTGAGATTCAGAGACAAACATCTTTGTTTCATTCTCAGTAGTCATGAAAAAGCTGCAGCATTTAAAAATAAGTTGTGGACTTTCTCTTTCTCAGAGATCGAGTTTGAGTACTAAGCAACAGGTCATAGGGTTTTAGTGGTCCTGAAGATAAAGATATAAAGATATTTGTTGAATGTAAAACCACAAACCTTTTTAATATTTATTTATATCCATCATGTCAGACATCAGACAGCTGCATTGCCTTGTCTGATCACACTAATCAAACAGAGCTAAGGGTCACAATTGACTTAAAGCAACATAGCATAGATTTTTTCACACACACAAGTTTCAGAGTTTAATACCACTGTACTAAATATGGACAGCTGTGCATGTGTATTTGTTATGATTACATTACTTATGATCGAAAACTAGTGAGTCAGCAACTTTGCTAATCCAGCCAAATATCAAGCAAGGTCAACAACACAAGACATAGCAGCCAGCTAATATTACTTACTAGCCCAACGGCAAGAAGCCCAGCTCGGCGTCTGTCTTTCAGCCTTTTATTTCACCAAGTTCTCGCCAACTATTAAAAGTCAGTCCCAGATATACTCTTGTCTGACAGCCTCTTGCTAGCTCACTCTCTCCTTTTCTCCTCTTAGCTTTCTCTGTCCACGTCCTCTTCAGTCTCTTCTTCTCTGTCATTATGTCCATAGAGGCTGCTGAGCCTGGGTACATTGCCCACTTGCCCAGCTCTGGTTCTGGCACGACACACAGGCCCCTAAACAAAATTGAATGGACTACCATGAAATTTGCTTCACATGTTCATGCCCCTAACAGGATGAATTAAAACTTTAAGGATGTTTCCTGTTGAGCACATTTTGGTTTATGATGAAGTACCTGAAAATCTTCCCATCACTACTGCTACTACTAAACACTACATTACTTAGTGTTTAGTCTTGATGAGCAAATTTTAGCGTGCTAACACGCTTCATTAAGGTGGAGAACATTTTAGATAATGAATAGCATGCTAGTATGCTGATGTTAGCATTTAGCTCATAGTCTTTTTGTACTTGGCTGTAGACACTTCTGTTTCTATAAATAATATTTGACTTTAGATGCACACTGGAAGAAATTACTTAAAACTTACATAAAAATGAAGTTTGTGTATAGTTATACTTATATAAACAAGACCCAAAGCACCATTTTTATCTACATAGTTTCAGTGCCCTTGCACAGCACATTAATTTAGAATGGCAATAGCTAAAAGTTAAAGGGTCCGCCTTTTAGTTTTTGTTTGTTTGTTTCACTGATGCAATATGACTTGTGACAGCTCTTTGCTGTCTTCTGGGATGAGATGAGTCTGAATCATTCCACAAAAAGGCTCTCTCCCCTCAACAGCGCCTTTGGTCTGACCAAATTGAGGGATGGTCCACTGCAGCCCGTACAGAGCTGCCCCATGTTCTTCATCTGGCCCCTCTCACCTTGCTGTTGGTTCTCATCTGTCTGTTTACTCTGCCCAGTTGAAAGGAAGCATCCTATAAATCACCTTTAAAGATGAGAACGGGACTTGACAGCAGCAAACTGGAGCAAAACAATCTTTTCCCAAACCCCACATCCACCCCAGCACCGCATCTCCATGCCTGTTCCCATCTGTCCCGTATCGTCAGCGGCGGTAGCCGTGAGCGCTACTGTGAGACTGAGAGCAGTTCTTGTTTACTGATGCAGACTATATTGATGTGAGCTGATTGCATCATGCGACACTTTTGGATGCCACGCATCCCGCTGTCTTTCGCTGCCTTCCCTTCTACTCATTGTGCCTTTACCCCTAATGTATCTGCCACTACACAGCAGACTGCATGCTACTCAGCAGAGCTGCAGCTATTGTTGTGCACATGCTATGATATAGATAATGATACTATGATATAGATACTATAGTTTCAATTTCTTATTAATGACCATTATTTTTTGCAATCCATGTTACATAATTACTTATTACTTACTGATTATTTAGTTGTTTCTTAATTAAACATGATGGTCATTAGATTATACGCAGAAAAAATAATTTCACTCCACTTAGGGAGAAAATGTTCAGTGAAGGAATTCCCTTGTCCACCCACTCAGCCATGTTTTTCTCAAACCAACCGTCAGTTTGGTTTTGTGATCAGCAGGCCAAAGTGTGTGTAATTTATTAATAAGCCTGTTCACGTTTTAGGCTGCCTTGCTGCAAACTGGTTGCACCGTGCCTCTGTCCATCATGTATGGTGGTTAGATTTGCTCTCACCACAGCGGGCAGCGATTATAACAAATGGATGAGTTCAAACCAGCTGTAAAACATTTGATTAACACTGCCGAGCCTCTGTCGGGAGAGAGAGAGAGAGAGAGAGAGAGAGAGAGAGAGCCCAGAATGGTCCTTGATGTGGAATTGCACTAATGACAGTGCCTGAGAAGTAGCCATGCTCTAGGAAAAACATCACAGAATGAGAAATTAGAGCCTTGAAGAGACAGACGAGTTTTGTAGCGAGAAGCTCCGGGTGGCCTCTGCATCCATCTCACACATGATTTGATTGGTGCTCCCAGTCATCAGCTCAGCCTCATGGTGCAGCTGTTGAAGCTAATGTGGCATAAAACAAAACAGATGTTTCTTCTGGTGTCTTTCCTCTTCTCTCCATCTCCTTCGATATTTTGGGACTGGCACACTTGTTGTGTACACATTGACGTGTATGATCCCCAGGTTTTTTACTATTAGGATTTAACTTTAACAGTTTGAAAGTAGAAAACTTGTCAAAGTTCTGCAACATGGATAGTTTACTATATGGATAAGTGACTACCTGAAGACAAATCTAGATCAGTGTGCTTTAAACAAAGTGCTTGTCAGATTGTTGGACAGCATCAGAGTCTTCCTCCCCCCACACCAGTGCTGCATCCAGTAGTTTTTGTACCTTTCAAAAGTTGACAATTGACAAGTTGGCCCACTTGACACTTTTGTAATTTGATAAAAATAGAAGTTTGACAGTTCCATGAGTCGGGCGTCAAAAATTCTGTGGCCTTTAAATGCATCGATATCCTACAAACTAGTTCATTCCAGACATGCCCTAGTTTTAACTCTAACAATCCCAAGCATGCAGCTATGTTAATGAGTCCCAGCTTCATCACAATGGTGTTTTCCTCTATGGATAGTGCTTTTACTGAGTAACATTACCGACCTGACTTTGTCTTTCTCAGGACACGGCACTGGACCCTGGAGAGGACGTGGCTCTTCTCTCAGTGAGCTTTGAGGATGCTGAGGCTACCCAAGTCTTCCCTAAACTCTACCTTTCCCCCAGCATTGAACAGTAAGTATATCACATCTACAAATGTAGCATTTTCATTGAAATCAACCTTTATTTTATGATGATGCCACTGGTTGTGTCCCTTTGTCCATGGCCACTTTTTAATTAACATGCAGTAGCATTGCCATGAAGTACTACCAGAAAAAGTCACAGATTTATTGTCTTTAAATCCGACACATTCCTGCAGTATGAAGGGAGAATGAAACAGTCTTCAGGTTTGTTCCAGGAATTCACTCGCAAAGACAAGATTTACCTTTAGAACCACAGGGAGGGGCAGATGAAGGTCAGCCAAGGGTGATGAGGGGCCCACTCACTCTGCTTCTGATTTCGAGGATGCAAGATGTGGTTGACGGATTAGTGCAGAGTGTGCTGTGAATCTGGCAACATATTATGTCATTGTGAATAATTCCGCATCCCAGCGTCTGGACTCATCAGTCGGTTCCTCAAAAACAACAAAGGAAGAACAAAAAAATGAGATGGATGACACACAGCGTCTGAGCTAGGGATGGCTGGATGTCTACAGACATCTGGGGTGTTAACAGTACAGAAACTGTGTGTGTGCATGTGTGTGTTTGTGTGTGCGTGAACAGGCTTGTGTGGAGTGTTTTCTGTGAGTCTGTGGGCACCGTGTGAGTGGGTACTTCAGCGGCGTACGTATTCTCTTTGTTCAAATCCATTTTTTTGTCTTTGCTAGATTTAGTGTGCATGTATGCGTTTGTGTGCATGTGTCAGTTTACATTTGTGTGTGTGTGTGCGTGCGCAGATGGGTGTGTCTGTTAGGATGCATGCATATTTGTGGGTTTTTATAACCCACAAATATATATCACAGATGTGTCTGTGTGTATGTGTCACCAGTATTTGAATAGGCTTTGCACTCAACGCAAAGTCTTTGTAGGTGTGGATGTAGATAAGTGTGTGTGTGTGTGTGTGTTTGAGCCAGGTATGGGCCCACTCTGACCTCAGGGCCTCACGGTCTGGGCTTTCGTGCTCGGAATAATCTCAGGCTGATGTTTATTTACAAGCACACGCCCCGTCGCACCAGGTTAAGAGACCTCTGCTCCCACTTCACCACCACCACTCTTTCGAGCTCCCTCTCTCTCTTTTTTTCCCCCTCTCCCTCTCGTCCTCTTGTCTCACCACGTTCCTTTCTCATCCTCATCTCCCGTGCTCCTCTGTGACACCTGTAGTTAGACCTTTGCTCCACTTGTTTTAAATTTTTCTTTGGCAATAATAAAAACCTTCCTCCGCTCCTCCTCTCCAGTATATAGAAATGAACTGTGACAGGACCTTATTCCCATGCACCAACTGCAACCAAATACCCTAATTACACCACACAAAACAAAGGTCTCCTATCTAATGTTTGTCCTACATAATCCTCATGTTTTTTTCCATGCTGTGCATGTGTACTTCGCATATCTAAGCAATAATAACAGAAAGACTGCTCTGTCTCTTTTCACGACACAATTCTCCTAACTTTGGTGTAGCACAACCTCTGTTTATCTTTTTACTGTAAGCACTGAATAAAAAGATACTTGAGGATTTTAATTTTATATTTTTGTTGTCTGTTCCGCACATGCACGGTTCATATTAAGAAGAATGTGCTGTTTGATCTGATACCTTTTCTGCATAGAAAATCCACTTGGCTTTCACCAAGAGCACTGTTAAGGCAGAATACCTCTGGGTTTAGATATGCATGTTCATTACATATGTCTACAGAGCTGTGTGTGTTTGTGTGTTTGCGAGGGAGATTGACCTTACCACAGTTCCAGACCAGACTGAAGCTGTTGAAGTGGTGTTGGAGGCTCTCCTCCTCTGCCAGTTGCGTGAGGAGAAGAGACAGAAGGAGGCTAAAGGCAGTAGAGTGGAGAGCAGGAAGTGGGGAAGCTATGGCACAGTGGATGGAGAGGGGTTGCTGGCGGGCGGGCGGGCGGGCAGGCGGGGAGAGTAGATAAAGGAGGAGAGGCTATAAAACAAATCCTCCTCATCTAAATCCTCTCAGAAACATCTCAGAATGCAGAGGCTTAACAGAGTGCCACATTGAGCCAAGCTCTCATTTACCACCCCTCTCCTGCTTAATGTTTCCTCTTTTGTCTCGAGATATTCGCACATATTCACATCAAGGCTGTATATGGATATGCTCTGCTACATGCTTTTGTGCATCTTTTTGTTAGCTATGTGGGAGTGTGTTAATTCATGACCCAGGGCAAAAAATGTATGTCTTCTGCAGCATCGTTTGAAGACAAACAATCGCATGTGTGTGCGAGATCACGCACGAGCGCATATGTATTGTATTTATTGTGGATGCAACTTAATTTAGCATGCGTATGTGTGCAAGGGTTTTGCTCTGTGTGTGTGTGTGTGTGTGTATGTGTGTATGTGCAGATCTGTTACCCTGTTAGTTTTCCTTCATGTCCTTACTGACCCTTGTTAGTCTTTGGTCTTGTGTAGCTGCTTGTTGTCTCTGCATTGGCTCCAGTGAAGAGGAAAACTCATTTGTTGCAGCGTTCCTGCACATTTCTCTGTTTTTCAAAGCAAGCATTTTGATAGACAGCGACATTCAGGAGCTTCTGCGTTAACCCGAGCGACCACAAATGTTCACAATATCATATAATGCCAAAATAAAATTCACATCAAAACAGCTTTGAGAATTGTTTAAATCAGTTCTAATTTTATGAAACGGTGAGTGTAGCAGCTGTGGACAGCTACAGAAATTGGCTCCACGTTGATTTTGGCACCGCTGGATTTCAGTGTTGGTACAGGCTGTCATATCAACTACATCTATTCAGTGTCAAAATGTTCTTTATTGTATGTCTGTAATCTTTCTGTCATTCCAGCTTTTAATCAATCATCCTTTTTATTTTTATTTTTAGTCTGATGTCTATGCATTCACCCTCCATCTGTCCACACATCCACTTTTCCTTTTCTCACGTCCTTATCCCCGTACTGATTATACTGCTCGGCTCTTTACAGTTTTAAACCAACCATTCCTTCCCTTATGTTCCACTCGCACTATAAGCTTATTTTTAGACTTAACATTTATTTTCCTGTTTCCTGTTTTTTTTCTTTTCTTTCTTTTTTTTTTGCAGTTATTAGCTAGTCTGCCAAAACGTGGGTGACCTACACTTAATACTGCGCCTGAATGCATCCTATCATATACGCAGCTACTGCTCTGTTCAAGTGCGTTTTTGCTACACCTCCTGTGTTCAAAATCATCTGCTGATTAGAAATAAGATGCAAAACTTGTTTTGTTTTGTCACATTTCTGATCAACGACCGCCCCGACCATGCACGGTGACTAACCCGTTATGTTTTTTTATGAATGTTGCAGAATTTAAAAAAAAAAAAACAACTGTAGATGTGAAGCAGTAGGATATTCTGTTTACATTAGCAGTAACTGGATATAGCTCTGACACAGTGTAAAGAGAGTGAACTGTACACGGCGAGGCTATTAGCTGTGAGATAAAATTACCCTGGATTACACGCTGCATCGTTTTCATGTCAATCCCTCATGCATAGGTAGACAATCTGAATCCAGAATGGCAGACCCTGCCACTACCACTATAACTACTATATAGAGAGATAATGATTTATTAGCTATTGCTGAAATATGGCATAAATGATAACAAAATTAGTATTAGATTTCATAAAAATATTAAAACTTTGAACTTAACTTTAACCCTTTAACCGAGTGCAGAAGCTGTGGACAACCACAGACAACATTTGAGCTCGGGTACCGCTGGATTTCAGTCTTAGCACAGGCTGTCGTATCAGATACATCTATTCCCATCTACATATTTTCTTTTGTCATATAATTTCTGATCATTTTGTCTGTCTTTCCATCCTCTATCCTTCCATCCCTCGCTCCCTTATGCTTCACTGCTGTCTTGTCTGTCTCACTTTTTCTTTTTCTTTTTTTCAAATTCACTTCTTCCAGTTTTTAACTCCGGTGTCCTCGGTCATATCTCCAAAACCCCCACCCCATACCCATTCCCTCCTGTTTTTCACATGCCTGCCGCCTGTCTCTTTTCTCTCCATCTTTCTCCGTTTTTCTATCACTCTCTCTCCTCTGCTGATCCCTCTGGCTGATCCTCAAAGGGAACCGAGAGAGTGAGTGGGACTTAAAAGAGAGAGAAGAGCTGTGCTCTACCCAGCAAGGTCGTCCCTCGCTCGACTGAAACGCAGCGAGGAGAGAGAGAAAAGAAAAAAACAACACACGGGAGAAGAGAGCTTTTCCCTCTCTCTCCTTTTCTCTTTCCTCCACCTCTCTACTCTTCTCTTTCATCACTCCTGAGTTGTTTGATATCTCACTTTTACTCTTCTTCAGCAGGGGCTCGGATCTAAGAGCTCTGAACGCAAACTCGTAAGCCCCCTGAGCTACAGTGTTATACCTCTATTTCTATTCCCTCTTCCTCTCTCTTTCTTACTCTCTCTCTGTTACGTTTTCCTCCCCTGTCTTCAAACAGATGATCACTGTAATGTTTTCTGCCTTACGGAGCGGCAAGGGGGAAGAAAAAGATGTTGAAATACCCTGACAGACACCCACATTTTTACCAATAATGTGTATGTAGATGGTTGCATCGGCTCCTGTCTTTGATGGGACTGTGCATCCGTAGTCTCTTCTTTATCTGAAGAAATTATTGATTATGAGAAGTCAAATAGCCGTTATTCTGTATTTACTGTTATATAATGTTTTATGGGCCGCCTAGAAGGAAATATACTGTGACAGACAAGGCGCAGAGTTGCTGCCATGATTTTTCCTCTCTGCACATTTAATCTAGCGGTTAAGTGTTAAATAGATGTAGACATTTGGTGAAAGTATAAGATGTTTGCTTTGGAGGCGTCTTTGCCTGAAATTTGTTGTCAAGCCAAATGATTTCTTGCAACAACTAGTGTTGCAGTGAAGGTTGTGCTATGATCAGACCAAAAAGAATAGTTATAAGAGAGGGCAGTAATCGGGTCACTAGTATCAAGTGTGTTGGGAGTGTGTTGGCTTAGATTTATATACCAGAGACAAGTCCAATTAAAGCTTGCTGTCGAATTGGGCAGAGAATTTCAGAAGATGCAGATCAAACACATCCGTCCCTGGGGAATTTCCTGACATAAATCTCACACGAGGAATCAAACTAACATAGATGGTATCCTTCTATGGCTTCAGGAAACCCTGTTTTTACTTCAGTTTTTTATCATTTCACTGAGCTGTGAAGAGAGCTGCAGAGTTTTTATTCACAGTAAGATACCAAAAAAACATTAACATTCATATATATATATATATATATATATATATATATATATATATATATATATATATATATATATATATATATATATATATATATATATATATATATATATATATATATATATATATATATATATATATATATATATAATGTGATCTTATTGATATATTAAGGAAAGGTTGTGACTCCTGGCATGAAGCCATCAGCTAGAGCGAAGATGACTGTCTATTGACACTTGTACAGTGTTGTTACATTGTTTCATTTACAATATTTGGCAGAGCACTGACACCGGTTTGCAGAGAGCTCATAAATCCGACAACAGTTGCCATTAAGTTACTCACGGAATTAACGTTAATTAGCGACAGCTGACATGACCTGCTGTCGGAGACGTTTGTCACTTTATCCGGTGAAAATGATGGTTTGTGGCGGCTAAAAATGAGAAGCTGCAACCTGAATGTTTTGTACACTGCTCTTTGCTAATGAGAAAGAGAGAGCCCAGACAACGGATTCGTTACTGTCGGAGCTCAGCGAATTTTGCCTACGCTGGTGTCAGAGCACAGTCAATCACTGGTGCAGTCAAATCATTTTTCACATTCACACACTCTTAATTTTCACTCTCGCATGCAGTGAAATATTGCACTGTAGAACCCAGCTGCCATTAAGCCGAGCGGCGCTGCAACGCGGGCAGGCTGAGGTGGACAGGACAGCAGAATACAGTAAAAAGAGGATCAGATGTATGGGTTTTATTTTAGACGATCCAGAGCCATTAAAATATGTCCGGATACTGATTAGGATCAGCTCAGGACATCTCTACATATCTTTTCTTATTTTACGCTTTTTGTTGTTGTTGATGCTGCAGCAATGAAATACTCATTAGTATGGCTTACTGAGCTCTTGTTTGTATTAGTTTGAGTGAGTAATGAGATTCATTTGAGGTTCATTGCTGCTTGCATCTGTTTCAGAGAAATGTCAGTGGTTTAATTCAGATTCAGCTCTTGAACCTTCAACAACCAAACATCTGCACAATCTTTTTTTTCTCTTTACCTGATTGCTTTTGTGTCTCCTTCGACCATTTTGCAACCAGACTCATCGCTCTTTTCATTTTCACTTCTGCTTCTCGTTTACCTGATTGTACTGTGCCCATGAGATGAGTTGGATACATCTCTCCTTCCCCCAGAAAACCTGCTGCATTGCATAAAAGAATCGAGTGGGCACCGTCTCTGCCCCCAAACCAGATTTAGGAGCCCAGAAAAATCAACACAGAGAGACAGTTTTAGGCTGCAGTGCACTTATGTTTGTGTATCTGCATTTGCCTTTAGGTGTCTGTGTGTGTGTGTGTGTGTGTGTGTGTGTGTGTGTGTGTGTGTATGCCTTCTTGCCTGCTGATGCGTGTGTGTGCATGTGCCTGTGTGGGTGTACAGTTTGTGTGTGTCCCTTCTTCAGGGTCTGTAGAGGTGTTTTATAGCCTTTGAAAATCTTTGCATTTCGATCAGATATTTTTCAAGGTTTTGTGAGCGTCTTGTCGCAGTCAGAAATTGTCAGTCTGATAAAATAAATTCACCACTAACCCGGCAAACCCACTCAACAGTCTGAGATGTAAGCGCAGACACTTTTTCCTCCTTCTTGTCTAAACACTTCTGCATTATGGGTGTTTTTCTATACATCTCAGTGAGGTGTATATATATATATATATATGCCACATTAAACCCTCCGTGGTTAGTACACAGTATGTGTTTATGCTAAATATGTTTACCAAAAATCAGACCAAAACATGCAAACAGCATGATTAAAAGTAGTGGCTGATGGAGTGGAATGCAGGCATACAGTATTAATAATAACAAAGTCACATTAAATAAACACAATTGTAAAAAATGAGGAAAAAATTGCAAAATGTAATGTGTTGTTAAACGTGACCAGGGTTACATACAGTACCATTACTATGTAGTACTGAACTCATACGCACGTTTTCTGCAAATAGTCATAAAGCAACTGCATAAAAGGCAAACACTGTACACCCAACTTCAAAAACTCAAAACCATGTTCAAGTTGTATTGACTTTTCAATAACAAAGAAATATCTGTGACTGAATTAGCAACAATCAAAACGAGTAAAACGTTAGAAAACTCAGCAAAGTCAGCAGCAGCTTAAGCAAACAACCCCACAGCCACCAGTCCGGTTCTGATTAGTGCACAATTTATCCCTGCCCATGTTAAGGCAGTAAGAGGAAGCACGAAGAAAAACACAAATATGAAATCTCTAATGTGAAATGAGCAAAATTTGCAGATGTTTTGTGTTTGTCATTGCTCATAGTAAGAATGCAATGGAAAAACTAGGTTTTCTGGGACTTTCAAGTCGTTACGGTTCTCCTATGTGATGCACACTATTGTGTGTGTGTGTGTGTTCCAACTTTGACTCTGATAATACACAGTCCATTTTGTTTTGTTATTAACATCTAACAATTTACAAGTCATTTGTAGAAAAATGCATTTAATTCACTGGTGGCCAGCACGTTTTCTCAAACTGCATCAGCCAGCTCACCTGCAGCACTCAGTTGTGGCGTTTCAAATTCATCAGCAACATATATTTTGTTTTAAAGGATTAGTAAACCAGCGAATCCATTAGCTGCCACTGCGCTGCCAGACGCATCAACTGCCGCCAGTTGACAGGGCGATAGTTTGCAATAGGAAAATGCTCCCCAGCCTCATCAAATACTAGTGAGAGTGTGTAATAGCTGCAGCCTGAGGCTCTTATTAATCTGGTTTTATCCAAATGGATGATGAATAGTTAATCTGAGTAAAATTCGGCACTGTTATGCCAGGATGGTCACCTCATAACAGAAAGGTTACTGACTCCTGTTGCCACAGGCCAAAGGCGCCTCGTCCACTCACAGTGGAAGAATAGGATGTTATTTAGTCCAAACAGTCAACAAGCGGAGTCATATGTGGGCATCTGAGGAACCTCCAGGCTTTAGGAAATGAAGAAGGCAATCAAAATGGAAATGTTGCTGCTTTGAAACTACATTTGAATCTCCAAACAGTTCTTCTTGGCCTTATCTTTCACTTTGCTAATGAATCATGTCTGTCCTCTCTCCAACTGAGCCTTTATCTGCTCTCACACTGTCACTGCACTGTCATATACTCTCTCTCTCTGTCTCTCTCTCTCACACACACACACACACCAACCAACACACAAATAAACAAACTGAGCTTCATAACCATCCACCTGAGTCACACAGGATAATCTCTGGTTGATGAAGTCACAGGCAGCCCTGTCACTGTACAGTGCGTGTGTGTTTACATGCACATGCATGTACCACAGTCTACTGTAAATATGTCATACAGTAGGTTGCATTGCTCAGAGGGGTTGTGTTAGGCAGCATGTCTTGCATGATGACTCCAGTATGTGTGGGTAGTGTTGAGAGCCGTGTCACCAGTGGAGACAGAAGCGGGGACTCTTCAGGGTGCCACTTGGAAAGTAAAACACCATTATGTCTAGATCCTGAGCCCACCCACAGGAAACTCGATTTAAACAATTTAAACTCATACTGAAAAGCCTGATTCTGAACGAGGGCTTATTAATAAAGATATCATATCACTTTAGGAACATTTTACCTGTTATATTTTGAAGTTAAGACCTGGATGTATTTTAAGTATCAGACATACAGATTCAGACTCTCTCAAACCTTTTTTTAACCTCGGCACCTACAACATCACTTTGGTCAGTGTTCCCTCAGCCCACAGTCTGGTTAAAGGGGAACTCCAGTGATTCTATACATAAAGAATAGTTTCCAAGTCATAGAGAGTACTACTCAGCCTTTGAGAACATCGTATAATGTATCCTTTTTATAGTCTTATAAAATAACCCTCATGATGTCACCAGGGTTGGGCTGAGAGGCTAGAAATTGTTAACTGAAACCCTGCAGTTAGAAAGACCCAGGCAGACAGGGAGTGTCTAATGAAAAGATGCTCATAGTTGCATTATGGTTAATGTAGGATCCAGCATTTCTTTTGAGTTTGAGATTAGGGACTAATACAGACCCATTAATTTAGATTTTTCTTCTTTTTGCCCGCCCAACTTTATGTAAGTGGTTCATAGCCCAAGAAATGTATTAAATTTTCTGTTGAGGTTGTTTGGTCTGTTCAAGGTGGAAGTAACATAAAAAAAAAAATGTTTTTAACTTGAATTTGTAAGATAGGACATTTGCCGATTACAAATTTTTATTGGTCTTTACAGAATCTTTGCTGCCTTGACCTCCTTGAGGAGTGGCTAGCTGCTTCACATCAGCCTGACAATTGTGAAACAGAACATATTCAGCTTTAGTTTACTGGAACTGAACACAAAAAAGAAAGTGAAGTACCAGCCTGCATTGAAATCTGAAAACAACTTTTTTTTCCCCTCTTAATTTTCAGCTCTGAGCCTTTTTTTTTATTGCAATGTTCTTTATGTCAGATCTTTATACATGTTCTGCTGTAGCCCAAAATATTTGTGCCATTGCGATGTTTAGAATGTTGGTTTTAAGCCCTAATCGCTCTCTTGCTGCAATGCATTGCACTTTTAGCTCCAAATGTTGCCTATTTAAATTCATTCAGCGAGTTTTTACTGGTCATGAAAGTTCAAATTTAATAATGATGGCTCCATACGACCCACATAAAGAAACAAGACCATTAGCAAGATATTTCTGTATGGTTTTTCTTAATGCCTGCCACCTGGTCAGATTTACCTTGAAATGAATGAAACAAAGCAGTGGAAACACTACTGCTTTTTTCCACAGGAGCTGTCAGAATCGTCACAAAATGAAAGTCCCTTTGCTTCAAATATTTAAATTTAGTAAAATAAAAGCTGTCTCCAGGAGTGAATGGATGGAAATAAACTGAGTAGGTCTTAAGTTGGTCTACATGTGGACTGTGGTCCGATGTATAAGGGAAATATGTGGACCCTAAAAATAGTCAAGTTTTAGGTAAATAATTAACATTTGCATCAAACTAGCAAAAGATGCTTGTGTCTAATCACCCTCCATTTAATGAAGTGTTCCAGGGGCAAAACCACTGAAATCCAAAATGCATCACATTTGTTCACATGCCTGCCACTGACACAAACGAATGACGAACAGATACGCACACCATCTATTTTGTGCCTCTGTCCGCATTTCCATCTGAATGATATGGAGCTATTCTTAGATATGTGGGAGGATAGATAGGGCATCATTTAGATTTTCATTTTCAAAGGCTTTTCTCCTCGTTGCTGCAAGTCATTTTCAATTGACCATTTGTTGGTGCACAGCAAAATGCACAGGGTAATGCTAATTATGTGCACAAAGCCTACTGTAAATGGTGGCTTTGGAGTTCTGGAGAAAAGGATTTTGACAATGAAAATGGCTTCACGACAGTTTGCACGGCTTCTCTGTGACCATATTAATATTCAGCTGAGCTTCATTTAGCAAAAAGACTAAACTTACACCAGCGATCTAAAGCCAAAGCTTTCAACTTGTTTGGAAATGTGTGGATGCTATCTTTATTTAATTTCAGTAAGGTCAGTAAAAACTCACATATTTAACACATTCTTTTCTAGAAAACTTCTTAATTTGTTATTTTACACCTCACCTCACCGCAGACCGTATGTGTAATTACAGTCATGATTATGAGTCCAGTCACTGCTGACCTTCATGACCCCAGTGAACACATCATTTTCCCATATATCTGTGGTTCTTGGTTATGACAGTAAGGCAGTGCATGGTGCTGTGCTCCACCTTCCTCCCTGATACTCCCACTACATTTCTTTGGAATTTCCAACATTGTGTAATTCTCAGGACTGAGGAAAATATTTCCATCCACCATGAGAGAAAAAGGCTGTTTCTATGTGGCTGTGTATGGATGATGCAGAGCTGTAGACTTGAGACTTTAAGTCAGACTCGACTTGACTTGAGCCTTGAAGAAAAGCTGAGTAGACTTGACCCGGTGACCAATAATTATTGGCAAATGCTCTACTGAATGTAGTTGCGTCTTTTGGAGATCGGCCAAACTGTCAAAAATAAATAATACTATAACCAGCGTGTGTGTCTCCATAACCTAATACTTGAGTTGCAGCTGCAGGCACCAGAATGAAACGGAGCAAACTCTAAATTCAGATTAAAGAAATTAACCTTTACATAACAATCAGAGTTTGGTATGTTTTCAGTCCAGCAGGGAAACAAAGAAATATAGAAAATAACATTTTTGTCATTTTTATTTAGTTATAGGCACTGAAACCCTGAAATGCTTCAATAACCAAAAAATATCAGTAAGACTCTGACCTGTTCATACATCTGCTGTGTGAGAAGTGTTCAAAATATACAATAGAATAAAATTAAGTTAAATAAATGAATATGTATTTTGTATAATTGCTCCTACAGTTTAATAATAAATTATCTTAACTACTGAAAGACGGATTGATATCACTGTAACCTACCTGCCACCAATGTGTGCAGTTCATGTGTCTTCATAGCCAGGACACTTCACTTCATAATCCTGAGAGTGTGATCTGACTATTAAAACTGAAGTTGAACCTTGTTAATTATGATTTGCCTGTCAAGTTTTGTTTGTTAATCGTGGCACAAAGCCTGTATGCATGTCATCTAATCTTTGTAAAGTCAGAGTCTGATGTTACCTTCTTTGTTTAAAAAAAAAAAAAGTTGTCTGAACATAAAAATAAATGTGAATTAGTTCTAATGTTAAACTTAGTGTAAGTCAGTTACAAAAAAACAAAATTAAGTTCAGTCAAAAACAGTTTCTTTATACTCATACAAGCTTCTAGTTAATCTTGATTTGCAGTTATGCAAATTTTTTTCACAAGTAAAAGTTTCAAGTTTGATCCCTCATGCAGTACTCTACCCACTGATCCTCGAATGATTGTGACTAACGAGATCTGATCTGTTTTCTGATCAAACTGAGGAGCAGTGATGTATGAAAACAGACTCATTACTCTTTAGTTTTTTACCCAGTTACTTTCACTTTGAGTGTTTTCAGTTAAAGTTGTTTATCTCTCTGATTCACCAGCTTTCTTGCTACAACCAATCCCTCTCCCATTTCACTCTCTAGCTCACTCAACCGCCGCTGGCTCATCAAGTTTCTCCAAGAGTTGGTTCTTTTGGTTTTCCCTGCGGCCTCCACCACTTGTGCCTAAGCTCACTCACCCATTCACATGAATGGGAGGAGTGGCACTTTTGCCACAACGCCTTATTTGATGTGAATCTAGCCTTACTAGAAACTGGACATTAATTGCCCAGTTTCCAATTACTTATTTTGATTGACCAGAAAAACTTGCTATTTGACTTGCAAGTCGTGTCTTAAGGCGTGACTTGGTTCTAAAGGCTTAACAACAGCTCAGGGATGATGCAATGGAATTGATAGGATCATGACCGTGCTCTGTGGACTCACTGTTGTTGTTTCACGTTTAGATACATTTATTGCATTTTTAAAAATCATAGACTTCCTGATCAACTAGAGAAGAAGCCCTTGGGCCTGGATGTCAACATATATGATCTTTGACATTTGACACTATGTTACATGATGTAGGCTATCCACATGCGTCATGCATGCTTAACCTGATCCACTTTGGCATTGCTTTTAATGACATAACAGCATCTGTAAATGCCCTGTGACTGTCCTGCTGCCATAACGAAGAATGAAATAAAAATAGAAAGCAGCAGAAGAAATCCTGCTCTATGTGTCTTAAAATGAGTATTAAAAGCCAATAAGCGCTTCCTTAAGACCTTTAACCCATCCTCAGGGTATTCCCTCTGTTTTCTCCCCAGATGAGAAAAAACTGAGGGAGTGACTACTTCGCTTGGTTAGTCATTGGGGAGCTGCAGCAGCAGATTTCCTGATTAAACAAGCATGCACTAATCACTAATGGAGCTGTGCTGCAGGATTGAATCAGGAGGACGTCAAAAGAATAAATGAACGAGCGAAGGGGAATGATGAGAATGCCACAGGCATTAAAGAGTCCTTTATTTTTTTAATTCAACAACTTCCGTAGAGGGCAATAACGTATGTAGTTTACATACATTTCCATAAAAGCAGGTGTCCACACAAATGGTCCCAAATAATTTTACAACACTGGTGTAACTTTCTGGTCTGTGTTATCTAAATGTGTATTTACAGGCTAACTGTTGTCTTTTTTTCCACTCAATCAGTGCTCTAGGAGGCTCATCAGCACTTCACATCCCAGCATTCCCCAGTGGAGGATGCCTAATTGACTATGTTCCTCAAGTGTGCCAGTTACTCACCAACAAGGTAAATGTGTTTGGTATAACTCATTTTACTTGTACACAGTGTGGTTAGTTATGCGTTGTGTGTTTGTGAGCAAGTTTCCTTACTTTTAATTTATGTATGTGTGTGTGTCATTTATTGCATAGTTTTATAGCTTTAGTGCTGCACACGCTCAGTAGACACTCAGCAGTGTCCACTGAGCATGTGCATGTCTTAATGTTTTTATGCACATTCATGCACGTGTGTCTGGCATCTGCCGACGTGGGCGTGCTGGCCAAGCTCCATAGGCCGTCTGAGCGCTCCTTGGCCTCTGCAGGTTGACAGGTAGATATGCTGGCTAGATGCAATGTAATGCCATTTGCCTCAGGGGAAATGCCCATCCCCCGCAATCTCACATACACATAACACACACACAGATCCCTTCCATCTCTTCCTATTCACCTGGACTCTGGCCGGTGTACTCAGAGTGTCTGGAACACTTGCGTCCCCGGCTGACCCCCACGTCTATGGGTGTTTAAGTCCAGTGGTAGTGTCAGAACCTCTCCCTCCACCTTCATGAAAGAGTCACAGCCTGTGTTTAGAAGGAGGAGCTTTGCTCATAATGTCACTATCACTATTTTAAAGAATAAGCATACCTTTCATTAGACTTCATGACTTCTCGCTTTGCTGCAGCCAATGCAACAGAGCCATGAACTATAAAAAACAGCATTGGTTTAGTAGCCTAAATACCATGGTGTGTTGTTGCACCTTAATTTGAAATTCAAACTGTCCTTTGTGTGTGTGTGTGTGTGTCACAGTCTGTCGTGACCAGTCCAAATTAAAAATCTTCAGTGTATAATCACAAAAGGCCTTGTACTCCAGTGGGGGACATTTATAAAATGAACAATCCCTCTGATCTATTTCATGCCACATTTATAGGTTTAGATGTTTTATAAGTTATTATTTTAACTTCAGTATTGTTGTTTACATTTCAGTTTTACTCTCACAGAGTGGGTTTGCTTGTTTTAGTTTCATTTTTATTGTGTAAAATGGTTTTGGTTTAGTTTCAGTATTAGCTTTGGGTTGTTTTTTTTGTTTTGTTTTTTAAATATGGGGGTTATTTGTCAGGATAGGTATTTCAATGCGAACACAACACTTTGTGAAGGTAACTGACCCAGTTATGCTCACATCCCAGTCTCAATAAAAATATGCCTTCTCAATGCCCACTCATGACAATTTGACTAAATTGATAAAGGCTGTGTATTTTTATTTTATTTCAGTTAGTTTTGTAAGTACACTATCATTTCAGTTTTTACTATAATAACCTTGTTTCATGCCCATCTGCATGCAAGCTGTGAACAGGTTATCATGACCTGATTTCTATAAACAGATATCTGCATATGAATGCAAAATATGTAGGCAAGCGACCAAGATTTTGGCACAGGAAGTGTTCTGGTTTTCGTTTGGGGTCTGAGTAGTATTGACCAATAGTTGTTTGAGCGGGTTTTGGTGAGATGCAAGCAGTGGCGGGGCGTGCATTTCACACCTAGGCCTTCAGTGATGTCCTACTTAGTCCGACTTCAATAAATACCTCTCATAATATCATCATTTAGGACACCACGTGCCACGGCTGGAGAAATTTTATACAGAAACACACTATAAGCACTACTGGGCATTGCATCACCTCAATTGTGTACAAAACGGGCTATTTTCTGACACATTTAAAAATCAATAAATCCGCATCAATTAAAACATCTACGCGGTAGGCTACTGTCAAAACCTAAATATATTTTTATTATATCATTTTTAGTAGGCTATATTTGTCATTTTAGTTCGTTATCAGTGATTTGATATGAACGAAATAAATTATAAAATCATAGGTAAACATGAAAAAATAAATAAAAATGTGTAATAAATGTTTGTACTCACCATAACAGCTGTCCTCCAAAACACTTATTTCAACACAAAATCCATTCTCCTTTCTTTCCTCAAGAAGACCTCAATGACTTGGTTGTACAGTTTATCTGTGCGCTTCAGTTCCAACAATAAATCCCTTTCTATCGACATGGAGGCCTAAGCTGAAAGCTGCGTCTGTCCAGTCATGTTTCTTGCATATGTTTTAATTCGCTTTAAGGCCGAGAATGACCGCTCAACAGAAGCAGTGGACACGGATTGTCACAGCCAAACAAGCCAGTGCATAAAGCTGTCCCATACTCTCACTCAGTTCTTTGTTCCTAAGAAAATCAAGGACATCCGCTGGACTTTTTCCTTCAAAATCAGCTATGGCATACATTACAGTCAGTTCTGTTTTTAGTCGGGGCAGGTCGAACTGTGCGCCGTGACTTTGTGATAAGCTGGAAAAGGCTGTTTGCGGGAACTTTCTCCGGTATGTCTGAAAGTGCTGGGGGTCGAGAAGGGAGAGAAACTATAATTTTTCGTGGTCTTGAAATCGATTCCGTATCTGGCAAAGAATGCTGTCCAAAATGTTGCTGTGGAGTTGTTGATAGTGTGTGCGAAGGTCACCTTGCGCTGCGCCCTGGCCTCTGCGAATGCTTGGAGCCCCTGAGATGCTCACCGTTTCTTCATAAATCTGATTGAATTTTCCCTTGGCACACTCAACTGTGTCACAGAACTCGTTCACCCTTGCCATGCAGAATTGTACATCCAGTGTTTTCTTCTGTAGTATTTCAAAGAGCACATTAGCATGCTCAAAAAGCCCATTAAATGTGTTGAGCAAAAAAACAAAACTCAGAATCATCCAGACGCTTAATAAATCCATCTGCACAAAGCACAGTGTCCTCATCATACTCATCATGATGTTCCAGTATGTGATCAAACAACTCCTTTAGTGCAATCCTGATCCCGATGCATATTGCCACCGTGTTGGTACAAAATGAGGAAGATGCAACTTGCAGATGTCATCCAGTAGCTGAGTGCGCTTCGGGGATCTGGAGAAGAACGCAGCGAGGCCATTCAAGTTGGCAAAAAGGACCTTGCAGTCTTTAAGCTTTGAGGCCCCTTGAGTCAATACTAAATTAAGACGATGAGCATAGCAGTGAATGAATAAGGCCATAGGTGCCCTCTCTTTAACTTTCGCTTGCACCCCATTTAGTCCAGATGCCATTTCCGCTGCGCCATCATAACACTGTGCCACAACTTTGTCCAGACAACATTCATATTCCTCGAGGAAACAGAAAATAAGAGCAGCTATGTCATCAGCTCGCTTGCCACTAGTTACATCCTCATATTTGACAAAACGCTCCTTGACACCTGATGTCGTTACATAGCGCAGGACAAGTGCGAGCTGTGCGGCGTTACCCACATCTGTTGTCTCGTCCACCATTACAGCACTGAAAGGTGCTTTTTTGATCTCCGTCTTGATCTCTTCTCCCATCAGTTCAGCAATAGCATAAATTAGGTCTAATTTTGTATTTTTCCAGAGGTCCCAGTAAATACTCTGTTAGTGGACAGGTGGTAATGTAAGTCTGTGTCATGCTCAGCAAGAAAAGAAAGAAGTTCCATGTAGTTGCCTCTGTTTGTGGACTGACTGCTTTCATCGTGTCCCCTAAATGAAAGTTCTTGTTTACCCAAAAACACGACACAATCAATCAGTCGTTTCAATATCTCCCTATTTTTCTTGACCATTTCATTGTGCAGCCCCCTTTCCCTCCGCACCTGTTCGCTGAGCTGTGCATCCACTCTGGTGTCCCCAAAAGTTTTTAAAAGCACCGTAGCTTGCAAGTGTCCAGTCGTGCTTTGGTGTCTCGTTGCTGCCTTAGTTAAACAATTTAAGTTTGCAAATCCAGTGTGGCTCCACACACCAAGTCGATCCTTTGCAAACAAAAGGCATTCCTAGCAGAACAATTTGCTGCTCCCATCGGAAGCTGTAAGCCAGGGGTACCGCTCATAGTCGGTTGGAAATGGCGGACAAACCCTTTCCCCGGCTGGGACAGGTTAGCTAGCTCGGGGGTCGGCCGACCTTGTCTCACGAGATCTAACTTCTCTTGAAAGGTCCGTCTTGCAAATGGCCTTGTAAGTATATCTGCAACCAAATCTACGTTTTGCCCTCCTTCAGCCATTGTGACGGCCCACCACTGGATGCAAGTAATCTAGTGGTCTGTTTGGAGAGCAAAAGAGGCGGAACGCATTGGCTATTGTCTGATGTCAATTTAGCTTTTTTTTTAAGTTATCTGCATTCACATACAAGTGTTTATGGAGATTAGCACTGAAGTTGCTAATGCTGTCACTCTGATCTATTTCATGCCACTGCAGTGAAGACTTGGCCCAGATATCCGAATAACGGAAATACGCTGGCAACACTGGAAGCCCAGCTTTTGCCCTTGAAATCATGTCAGACAATAGCTGAGAGGTTCAGAAATTTTCATGACCCCAAATAATCTGAAAGTTGCATGTAATGTGTGGAAGCATTTTGTATTCAGCAGTGTAAATTGAAAAACTGTGAGCAAAGATGAGGCTGTTTGCAGGCAGTGGAACTTTCTTACAGTACAATACGCAGTATTCCCACCAGAACAAATCTGGAGTCACCTGTTTTATAGCCTGGTAAGTCGACTGTTTTACTTCAAATGGCTGAACAAATCATATGTGCAGGCAGACGGTGAATCACAAGTTTGGAACATGCTAGCCTGTTAGCTTCTTACTCATGTAAGGCACTGCAAGTAAAAAAAGAAAACAATTCCACAGCATAGCTTCTGATTAGACCATCGAAAATAAATTAATTTTCATTTGTTGGAGTGTTGCAGTTATTAAAGCAAAATTCACATTGAAGAGTATAAAGGCTAATGCTAAGCTAGTTTGCTAACTAGACATCTGACCAGCCTAAGCAATGTTGGTTGTGCTTTAGCCCAATGTTATATAATGTTATATAATATGAGACCAGAAAAAAAAACTTAATGCTAACATTCAAGACAAGGATTTTCATAATCTCTGTCCAGACAGGTTGTGCAGTCATTTTCTTCTTTAATACCATCAATTATTTCTTCCACCTATTCCAGATGCTGTGATTGCATTGACACAATTTTACCGCCACGTACCTCAGCTGTGATTGTGCTGGATGATAGCAGCACTTGGCATCTGCATCATTAAAAATAAAAACAATGACTCGGCTTCAGAAGTTAATAGGCCCTGATGGGGTTCTCGGTCATCTCCTGTGTACATACAGTATGTGATCAACTCACACAAAGAATTAGTTGCTTTCAGGCAATTTTCAATGAAATCAACCCGAGCTGCTCACCTTTTTCGACATGATGGTGATTGCCAGGTAAGAAATATGTTTATGAGAGAAAACTTGAGCGCAATTAATGAAAGCAGTGTAATTAAACTGCATCAGATGTCGACTTTCTTTTAACATTTTGGTACAGGGGTTGCTGCTGCCACTGTGAATTAATGAAGTGATGAAGTAAACAGGCCGCAAATGATGATGGTGACAGTTTATTTGAAGTGTAAAATAAGTGTCTTAGTATAATTTATGAGTAAATAGATTGCAAGCCATTTATTTAATTCTAATTTTAAGTCTCAGTGGTCTTTTCTTCTGATCAAATGTGGTAAAACAATTCAAAACGGCCTTGATATAAAAGTAGACACATTTGAGATTTGTTTTAAATTATGCAAAATATAGTTAATTGCAAGTTTGTTTATTTATAATCATAAACTAGCAACTGATGCTAGGTAGAGTTTTACATCCAGGTTGTGGATGTAAAACCTCAGTCTCATTCAGGTTTTTCTTTCCAGAAGGCTGAGTCGTAACCAACCTAACACTTGTTTTTTTTTGACTGACTGAATAACATTCTGAAAGGGCATCTATGTGTCAAAGAGGTGGTTGGCATTACATATGAATCATCAGAGAGATTGATCAATACAGTGACTTTGCCGCTCAACTGAAGAGCAAAGAGTTTGAGATGATTTCCTAGAAGCTGAGTAGATGAGAAACTTAAAAATGCGTCATGATCTTCCTAACCTGTAGACAGCACTTATATAATGAAAAATATAATGACGCTGTGCAAGTGTTAGTGATTTTTTTTTTCCCCCGATATGATTTTCCTATAGTATCTGAAGTTTGATGCTCACGTAAATCAATAACTAAAAGGATTTCTAAAAGGAATTCATATCAGATCAGTCACTTTTATTATATGAAAGCCGGGGTGGTGTGATATGACCGAGAAAGACTTCTTAATCACCCAGCAGGAAGCACTTCCGGCGCTGTTGCATCACACTCCCCACAAACACATGCACAAAGACAATAAACGGATGCCCGGGCGAGGGAGTTATGGGTGCAGGCAGGTTTGAATACCTGCAGAGCAAGATCACCTGTCTTGCATCATTCAAAGCTCTAGGCAGCCAATAAAAAGACTTGGCCGCTAGTCACAGTGACAGTGGGGGCGGGAAATCCTTTCTCAGCATGGGTGGGAAAGTTCAGTGATCTGCAGTTCCCTTGCAACAGGCACAAACACACATGCAGTGTAACTAGATAAACAGCTTATTGAGTATGTGGCCTTGCAGCTTTTGAGAAAGCTAAATTGCCGCCTCCGCTGTCCCATGTAAACATAATTGAACAGGAGGCTGAGTCACAATGTGTGTCTGTGTTTAAGAGCTCTTGCAGAGATGAGACCCGTCACACACACGACTATGTGTGTCAGAGATTACAACTTTCCTCTTTCACTCACAAATATGCCGTCATTCATACATGGCTGATGAGTAATCACAACCGAGCAGTAGCAGTGGGTAAAGGCAGAACTGTCTTCATGGCATATCCTGTCCTCAGATGAACCTCAGTTTTACTGCGAGTTCTTTGGCTGCTTAGGAGCTGGGACAAATAATCAATAACTGCAGCACAGACTTTGATTATGCGTTATAGATGCACTGGCACCAATATCATGTTACGTTATCACATTATTGTTGCATTGCTGGAGTAGAGGATCCATTTATTACATCTCGCAGATATGTGATCTCTGAAGCTGCTCTTGTTTCCAAAAGGAAATCCTTTGTACAAATCATGGCTGTTTCCTCCACTTTTACCCAGATAGATCATTGCCTTGTGACACATTATAACCAGGAAACTTGTTAACAGATGTTTAAAGCACTCTACACCTACCTACCTGACGTCAAAATATTAGTGTAGCTGCTAGATAATCCCTTATCTGATAAAGAGACGAAGCGCATTATTGTATAAACATACAATAATGAGCTATTAAAAGATAGATATCAGCCTTCAGTCTTGTTGAAGCTAAATCAGTCCAATTAGAGATCATGTTCTCAATATTTTTGTGTCTTCTCTCGTTTTGCTCTCACCAGTCGGTAGCAGTTAGCCTCACCCTCTGCACTTTCACCGGTGGTTTCTTGCTTGAAACGATCCATTGTAGCTCACAAGAATGTCTGTACACTTGAGATAATAATACAGATAACTGGCTAATATTTCTCAGCAATGCGCCTTTTTGTTATGGATAGGTGCCACACAGTGATTTAGCGTGGTTAGCTTGCCCACATGATTGCACGAGGCTTCATTTTATTGTATTTTTGTTGTTTTTTTACATATTTATTCTTGCTAATAATATGTTGGATTCATGTTAAATTCTTATGACAAGTTGCCTCCAGTACTGTATAATATTTCTCATATATCACACCGTATCATGAAAGCAGTTCTATTATTGGAAATATCTTATTGAGAGTCTACCTGCAAGTCCCAACCCTTATTCGGTGTATACTGTTCAATCCAGTCTGAAGTAATACGCAGTGCGAATTCATACCTTGCGTTGGGTTTGATTAAGTTTTATTAAATCCAAAAGCAGTGTTTATCAAGCTCAACCTATTTAGGTTGTTTGTTCAACATTTGCAAGTATTCTTAAGTTATGAATAACTAAACTTAAAGTTTTCTAATCATCGTTTCCAGCTGAAACGTTTTTATTGGCTACCAAAAATATGTATGGAAGTCCTGATTCATGAATACTGATCTCATTTGCATAAAAGTTTAGCTGTGAAACTTCCCTGAAATTGATGTGAGGTCATCAGCTAAATCATTTCTTTCGAGAGAAGCACTGGTCTTTTTGAACTATAAAAGCAAAGTTCAATCCGAGTCATACAGTTCAGTGATGTTTCATTTGTTAGCCACATCTGATACAGTGTAATCTGCCACTCATGGTGCTTGTCATCATTTTTTGCTACAAAGAATGTGGAGAGAAAGAAGGTTCAATAAGATTTTTTTTTTAGCCTCAGAGCTTAGCGGATCCAGATGTTTCATCAACTGGGATCCAAAATGCGACCAACTATCGCAACCCAGCTCTGTATTATCTAAAGAATATTCCCACTGATATGAATTTCACATTGTTGCATTTTGTCCCCTCTGTTCTGTGTTGTTCAGTAATCTGAGCTTAACCCAGGTATAACCATCCCGCTAAGGCTCAGTCTTGCTCAGTAAATGAAGCAGGTCACCTTCATGGCTGGCTGGTTGATGGTTGGCTGACTGCAGGCTTTCTCACCTGCCCACGACGCTCAACAGTCAAGCGAGCCCAGAGCTGCTCCTCTTTTAAACTTAATGGTTAATCACACCTGTCATCACGCGCTAAAGACATGTCGGAGAACTTGTTCTTGTGTGCATGTGTTGGAACGTACATGTGGAGTAATGGATTGTATTATGTGTGTGTTTTTTTTGTTTGTTTGTTTCTTTCTTTCTTTTTTGTGTGAATCTTTAATGTCTCACTTTTATATACGCTCATGTATTTTTGCAAACATTTTGCCTCTTAGCAAGAATGCCACTTGAGACCTTCCTGTGTGGAGCATATTTATGATACCATTGCTGATAAGTAGTAGTTGCTTTGGGGTGTTTAAGCTGAAGACAAGCACTACAGCATTTTTCTCCTTTTCCAATATGATCCACAAGGTTGCTAAACGTACACAGAGCTCATCCAATGAAAGGAAAACTGAAACAGTGACCATGTTTTATCTATATTCAAAACATAAGACATAATGTGGAGGTTCCATGGAAACATGCCAACTGAATTGTAGAAATGATATTAAATTTAACACAGCACCTTCAGCAGACAGCCTTTTCTAGCACCATTTGACAGACTGTATGGTGGAGCTTTGAACACCAGCTTATTTGCCTGTCAAGTGGCAAGCTGAAGACTTTGTACTTCTGTGACATTTAAAATCGCCCGTACAAAGACTGTACGTAATACTGCTTTTGTGCTCTGAGCTGTCTGGTTTTAAAATGAAAGCAACCATTAAAAAGTTCACCTTTCTTAATCTCTCTGCGGGCCAAGTTATTGTTTACATTCTGGGTAGGTTCACTCAGAAAGCCTCTCTGCTGGCATGTACAGTACTGCCAACATTTCCTCTCAAGCTGTGCACAGACTTAAGAGTTAGCTCTGCCTATAAGGACCTAACTCAGGGTCAAGAAAGTCCCGGAAACCGTGTGGACAGGACATTTGCTGAGGGGGATAAAAGGGGGAATGCGGCTGATGAGATAATAAAACACAATATACTCGTTCATTAAACAGGAAATGCATAAATGCTGTCGCTGCAAGGGTGTTCCTCCAGGCCAGAGTTCAAAGACATACAGTTATAATCATGCACTCTTGTTATCTCCCCTTCGGTTTCATGTTTTATATCACAGCTGCCACATATCAAATAATATTGAAATTCTTTAAAGAATGTGTTCCTGCTGTGAGGATAGTTATTCATAACTTAAGAATACTTGCAAATGTTGAACAAACAACCTAAATAGGTTGAGCTTGATAAACACTGCTTTTGGATTTAATAAAACTTCATCAAACCCAACGCAAGTTATGAATTCGCACTGCGTATTACTTCAGACTGGACTGAACAGTATACACCGAATAAGGGTTGGGACTTGCAGGTAGACTATATATAGGTATAAGATTTTAATAAAATAAAAGATTTTCCAAACTCATTAACAATCAGCATCATTATCATGGACTGTACCTTACTGGGTTAGCCTGGGTGACTGTTTTGAATTTCTATGTGTACAGACGAGCCTACTGAAGAATCTGTTGACTCTTTGGGCAGGTACTACTTTAAGGGAGTGACCCAGTGTTGCTAGGTGTTCAATAATTATCATAGTGGTCTGCTGTGCAATCATATGTTCTAAAAAAAACTGATCGTTTTGACATGTGGTATGGAGCAGCCTGAACATTCATTGTAGCTTCACTCTGTCAATAATTCATCCAGAAAACTGCATTTGAGAGAATCACATGTCAAGGGTATGGTTTGTAATGCTATAGCTAACCTGTTCTGTAGCATGATAAACATTGGCCTGTATTCAGACCCTACAGCAGTCAACTTGATGAACCCATGTTTGTACTGTGAACCGCAGCACAGACCTTTGGCACATATTCATATACATCTCAGTTCTGGGTGTGCCACAGTCTGGATTTATATGTAACATAGTTTTCCATGAAATATGAAATGTGATTATTTGTTTATTTGTCACCCCTAGAGCAGGTTTTACAGTCATTTACAGCTTTCCGCCTTCTGTTTCTCCGTTCCATCAGAAATAGTTGAGTTAATCACGTGTGCAGAACCTTCCACTTTGTTTTCTTTAGGTGCAGTATGTCATCCAAGGCTATCATAAGAGGAGAGAGTACATCGCTGCCTTTCTCAGCCACTTTGGAACGTAAGTTAACCACACCCTCCTCGAAGCATGTGTTCAGTGGTCATTCGTGCGTCCATTCAACGAAAAGGTCCTGTAGGTGTCAAATAAAACCTAGTAGAGAAATTAATCTGTGTGTGTGTGTTGCAGGGGCATGGTGGAGTATGACGCAGAGGGATTCACAAAACTCACTCTTCTACTCATGTGGAAGGACTTCTGCTTCCTAGTACACGGTAGTACACACACACACACATTCATACCGTGGTCTGTTTGTGCCTGGATTGATACTGAACTCTCTCTCCTTCGTTCTTCTAGTGGATCTCCCGCTGTACTTCCCCAGGGACCAGCCCACCCTCACCTTCCAGTCTGTGTACCACTTCACCAACAGCGGCCAGCTCTATTCTCAGGTGCAGAAGTCGTATCCCTACAGCCCTCGCTGGGACGGCAATGAGATGGCAAAGAGGGCCAAGTGAGTAGTAAATTAATACTTGAGAATTATATGTATTTTTTTACACCTTAAGTCACTCAAACAAGAGGGAGACTGAAATATAGTGGACATCTACTTAAAAAAGCCAGAGGTGAAACTGTTTCTCATAGGTCAGACAAAGTCATTTATTATGCTGAATATCATGTATGATCTGTATTAGATATGTGATATAATAAGACCATGTTGTCTGGACTGCACTGTACACAGGTCGTTTGTTTATTGAAGGTGGAATAAAATCTGTGAATATCAACAAACTGGAATGACCCTATTAGAGTAAATCTATAGGCGTCGGCTACAACCTGAGAAGTATTTGCTTTTGCACGGCAAAGGTTAATAACTGCTGTAACTATTTGAATGACCTGTGTGACTGCAGAAGGTGCAGAAGGCATTACGTAATCTGTTTTGCTCATATGTTACCTCTGTGTACTTCTCCTCTGATTTATTTATCTGAATGCCTCCACACACAAAAAAAAAATCTGCCCCCTTTGGATCCTGGTCTGTCAGGCTCCAAGATTTCACTGCAAGAGCTTTAGGTCAGCAAAGATTGTTTAAAGCAAAATAAAAAACTATTTTTCAACCTTGGTCTTATTCTCATATTCATATGCTCACTTTTTGCTCACCAGCTCACAGAGATTTTGAAAAGGTGTGTTTGGCAGAACAATGTATATCTCAGCTTACAGTGCATGCCCTTTAAAGCTCCAAAAACTAAACTAACACTTTCAAAACACTAGCCAGCAAGTCAGGCCAACTGTTTGGTTAGCCACCAAGTAAACCTTCTATTGTTCTGCAATAATAAGAAACAAATATTACTTATTGTTTTATATATAACTTCATTGTTATTACTGTTGCTTACCACCATTTGGTCAAGCTGGCCTCAGAATTTTCCGTCTGTGTTTTGGTGAGTTTTCTTGATTTTAATTTTAGACATGTCAAAAATAAATCTCCCCAAAATGTAGTTTTTTGAATTGTAAGATTCAAGAGGCGCTATTTTCAGGAAGTCGCAGTCAAACCAGGCAACAAATAGTGGCGCATAACTCCCCGTAAATCCACACCTTCTATTGTACGGATGAAATAAATAAGAAATTTAGAGAGAGCCAGGCTGGCACCTTGTCCAGTCTCGATCCTATGCTAAGTTAAACTATGCTAAGCTGAGTAGCATATTGAACCAACAGATGTGAGAGGGGCATCAATCTTCTCATCAAACTCTCCGCACAGAGGCAAATAAGCTTGTTTCCAAAAATACTATGTGACACACACTCTCAAACCTGAACACACCACCTGAATATGTGCTTATATGTGTTTTTTTTTAATGTCTCCTGTGTTAACACATGGGGAGTAGATATCACATGTATAGTTGTAATTGTAAACACAGTCTGCCTTTCATCTGTACTTTGATACATGCTGTGGTTGGGGCTGTCCCAGAGAAATTGTTAGTTGCTTTGAAGCAGTTGAAACACAATTATTGTCATATTTTGATGTTTTATTTGCTGTTTTCTCTCTCCCCCTCCTCCCTCTCTCCCTCTCTCCCTCCTACTCTCTGTCTCTTACCCAGGGCGTACTTCAAGAGCTTTATCCCTCAGTTCCAAGAGGGAGCCTTTGCCAACGGGAAACTCTAGTACTCTCTAGCTTAATGACATGCCTGGAGAGTTGCCTGTGGGAGTGTGTATGTGAATGTGTGTGTGCGTGTGTTTGCGCATGCCATTGTGTATGTACTGTATATGTGTATGCACAGAATTTCATTTGTCTAAATGTACTGTACTGTACCAGTACAGTGAGAATGACAGTGTGCTTATTGCACACCGACTCTGTGAATTCCACAGTTTGACCTTGAAACGGTTGCCTCGTAGAATATTCACTTTTTATTTTAGTTTTAGTGAAAAGCCACTTTAGGTGTAGAAGTTTAGAAGACGTTGTCCAGGCACTGCAAAATGCTCCAGCTACAGCCTTTTACAGAATAAAACTCTCAGAAATGAGCACACTCTGAAAGGCAGAATTTGTGCTGTTGATGTGGTGATTAAGTTCCTCCACCTCTGAAGGATTATGTAAAAATAACAGACACGTGAACATTGTGCTCATGTCTAAGAATTTTCTTGTTTCCAGCTCACAGTAAAGGATCTTTATTTTGAAGAGTGACTTTAACAGCGTGACAGCCTGTACACTTTGACGGTGACCTAACAAAAATGTTGTTTAAATGCGTCGGGTCAATGATGCCGGGCTTTAAAGCAGTCAAACCACAGAGGGTTGAAGTCACGACACTCCATCCAGAGCTGCTGTGCCACGAACACATATTTGTTAATATGTGAACAGTATGTAAACTATTAAATACATGTAAATCAGAGAGCGCTGTAGGGACAATGCAAAACTATCTGTGTCACTCACGCGATTGTCCAGTATGGCCCTACTGTGGATGTTAAAATCATCTCCCAACTAGTTTTCAGCCTTTAATAGTATGTTCCATTTGACCATTGAGAGCCCTGTGAAGTCTTTTACTGACATGTTGACAGTAGGATATGTTTTGTCCAAATTTTTACCCAGTAAAGAAGTCTGTTCACCCTGACAGTTTGTTATTGTTCTTGTCTTTGGTCTGCACTGTTTGTTTTAGAAATTATCTTTGATATCACTGAGTGGAGACATGGGAAAGTTTCACAACACCAAGACATTTATATGATTACAGAGTTAATTATAATAATGTAACACCATAATCATCACATTTGGGTTTAATTTAATTACATTCATTAATTATCATTATAATCATATAATTAGCATCATCACTTGGCCGATGCAAGGCTATAAGTCTATGTTTGTATATTTTTATGTGATATATGTGTGTTATTAAAGGTCCAGTGTGTCAGATTTATGTGATTTAAGTGGCAGGAATGAATTCTAATATCCATAAGTACTTGTTTTATTCGTGTATAATCACCTACGTATAAGTTTTTTTTTGTGCTTTTGTTACCTTAGAACGGTCCCTTTAGGTCTGCAGAGGGAACCATGAGATCTAGTGAGGTCAGAGGTGTTTAATTATCCTTGGATTCCACTGGGTACGGCTCTGTGACATCTCAGTCACGCTGTTTTCAGCCATTCTCCGCGCGGTTTCATATCCCACCAGGAGGGGAAGCAAATGGAAGTCTGCAAAGGATGTGTTATTTTAAAAACTGACCGTTCCTGCGTTTGACTTTCGGTCAACTTGATCTGCTCTGTGTTTCCGTCAAAAATAGAACAGCCATTCTTTCTCCACGGAGCATAGAGCTCTGAAATGTGCCGCATCGCCTCTGGTGGAATCACAATCATTGCAGAGAACAGCCACGATCAGCCGCAGCTCGGCCCGGAACGTGTCACAGCCATGCCTGGTGGGATTTAGGGGTTAGTTGCGCACTGCAACTTCACTGTAAAATGTCCCCAAATCCTACACACTGGACCTAAATCCAAGCTGGAAAATCAGAGTTTTCCCACTTGATCATATAATTATGTCTCAGACTTAGCACACAGCAGTGCTTTGGGCTGAATGCTAACATGAATGTTAACATGAATGAATGGTGACGTGCGATTTAGCAGGTAATGTTTACCCTGTTTACAGTCTTAGTTTAGAATGTTAGCATGTTAACATATTCTTATAAATTACCTTTAGTCACACACACACATTAGTTTTGCAGGAATTCAGATAAATGTGGGAATCATCTTGTAGGGAACACCAATGTCTTCCAAATTTCTAAATGGTTATGCATCAAATTTTTATTATTCCTCTAACCGGTGTATCACCAAAGTCATTAGGATTCCTCCTCTGAATAAATGTGCAAAACTAAATGACAATCCATCCAATGGCATCCATACAGATGGTGCACAAGAGCTACATCACTAGTGTGGCCAAAAACAGGAAACAAAAGATGCTGCTGATTTAAATGAATTACATTTTTAAGGGAAACAAATTTCATTATTTTTGTGCTACTTTAATCAAAAAGTTTAAAATGAGACTCTGCCTTCAAAGTGTGTGAAGGTGTACTTTTCTTTCTACACCTTTATACTCTAATGCATTTATAAATCCTAGAGTTGCTGTTGTTTTTCATGCCCCAACATGCTTGTGTAACAAGGAGCCACAGCAAACAGAGGATGTGTGTGTGCGTGTGTGTGAGCGCACATGCATGTGCTTGAGCGAGGCAGAGTGTGCGCTTGCTTGTTTTCATCATTAAATATGAGGGTCATAGTTAGGGGTCCTTCCTGCCCTAAGGCGCAGCCTTTTGCTATATTTATTGTTGGTAAGGCAGCAACTGTCAAGTCTAATTGAGAACTATAGGGTGAATGTATCTGGGGCATTTAATAGCATCAAGGCTCTTAATAAAATAATTAAAAAGCAAGATTCTTTTTGTCTTTTTCACTGCCCCGCTCCATGTTTCTTGCTCTAACCTTTCCCGACCTGTTTTCAGAACATCTCTGTCAGCCGCGGGATGAGCTGCTCTCATTTTAGAGATCTGTGGAGGAGGGGGTGGAGGGGGTTTCAAAGGAGGGGTAGCAGGCTGATGGGTAACAAGCACGAGCAAAGAGTTTAACTTGACAGCCAACTCGAGACATCACTACTTTGCACTCAAAAGGTTGCAAATGATTTTCAATAGCAGTGAAGTGAAATTCATTGTGGAACCTGTGCGTGAACCTCGGCCTGTCAAATCAGAATCGAGGGGTTACATCAGATGAAATCACAAGAGTTATCGAATCATGAGAATTAAAAGGTGTAGCTTAAACTTTGAACTCTGAATACACACCATGACATTGCAAGTGTTGTCAAGTGTGCCAACTTCGATTGAATCTGGGGGGAATTATTCACTCCTGAAGTTTTATTTAGTCTTTGATGTTGACCCAACTTGACATAAGCCCTTTAAGTAACTTGTAAACAATTCCTTCTGACGAGACTTAACCTGTGTCACTGTTGCAATGCTTAAGTCACATTCGGTTAGTCTCCTCCCTCGAAAGTGTCTGCAACCTAAACATGGCTCACCTTTACACGCTTTTAAGCAACTTAACATGGATTTATCCGGTGTAATGATCCCGTGAAGGTGCTGCTCAAGGTACCTTTTGAAGATGTGTTTCTCAGCCCCCTGAATCAGAGTGCAGAGGTCTGCCAACCCTCCAAGCTAATACTCCAAATCCACTAATCCAGACGTCTTTAAGAGATCTCAACGGCAGTTGGATGGAATAATTAAAGGCTGGAATAATTAGCTTGGAATCTGTGGACAGGGAATGATTAAATTGATGAGTGTGGGTTTTTTTGTTGTTTTTTTTCATGGTCTGGCTGTGAGTTCACACTTTGCTGGACTGGGACACGATGTGATGAATGATTGAAGATGCAATGCTCATTTTTCCTTAGAGGATGAAAGAACGACCGAATGGTGGCCCAGCTTTGTTTTAACCATGATTTACTCCACTGTGCTGCTTAAGATGAGAAGAATCTCGTTGGTAGTGAAACCACTAACCTGACCGCAAGCTAACAAAATAATGAGCATACAGTGGATGCTGCAGTCCTGATGCTAACGGAGGCCCGTCTGCATCAGAAGCAGGTGTCCTCAGCTGAAAGGGAAGCTGGCGAACACGAATATTAGCATTAGATTAACATTAACTGCTCTGGTGACAACCCTATAAGCAGCTAGCTCGGAGGCAGCGAGGACCTGCCAGCCCGGAGAACTGACAAGTGTGTGAAACAGGATCACTTAAAGCTCAGCAAAGAGCACCTTCTTGGGCAATAACCCAGAGTTAGCTCTGGGCATTGCTCACCCTGCTTCACCTCAGAAGTCGGGCGAGTCGCCAGAAACTTTTGAAGAGTAGAGAATATGTAGAAGGACGATAAAGTTGCGGCAGGAGTGAGGGAGTATTAATGGAAAGATGATAACAGAAAAGGAGGGAAATTGTAAAAAGTGATTGAAAAGCCTGAGTCACCACCTTGTAAACAGAGATGGTAAGCAGCTGGGGCAGCAGCAAGGATGAGGTAATCAGAAGGAAACAAGGTGCATCCAAAAGGCCTGAATATGTCAGAGAGCAGCAACGGCGAACAGATTGTTTGCAGTCATCGCGTCCGGATCACCAAATCTGTCAGCCTCGCCTGATTCTGTTTTCATTTTTTCGTCTTCACTTCTATGAACAGCAGTCTTTTGACTTCACATATTCCCCCAGAAAAAGACAAAAGACAAACAGTTAGCCAAGTAGAAGAAGGAGGGGGGTGAAATCACAAACTCTTGTGACTGTGGGGTACTTTGTGTTTTGTCTGTAAGTACAAATTCAGACTGGCATATGGGGAGTTTTCTCTCCCCCCACCCACCATCTCCCTTCATCGTGTAGGGAGGGGGTTTCAGAGGCTATGCAGCATTTGCGACGCAGCGTAGGGTTGTTGATGCGAGCCATGTTGAGGATGATGGAGCTGAGAGGCTTAACTAATTTTGGAAAGAGAGAGCAGGAGGAGGAGAGCGGAGGGGGGATTTGGGGCCTTTTGTTACAGCCTGTTTGATCTGGGAATTGGGAGGAAAAAAATGGCCCAGAGATGTCGTGAAAATGAGAGTATTACTGCTCGGGTCCCTCACTCTTCTTTTTTATCAAACTCGAGTAACACAGGAATTCTAATGCACTCCCAAGTCAAAGTGGAAGATATTTTTTCTTCCCCCCTTCTTGCTTAGAGATAATAACTGGATCTAGTTAAACCCTGATTGTTAATTGCTAATTACTCCTCGTACATGAGAAGCCAGGAGAGCGTAGTTAAGCTGATCAAATGAGTCTTCGCTCTGGAGCTTGTAGGTTTTTCCCATTTTGTCTCGTCTTCGTGTTGTCGAGGCATTCTCGATGGGCTTGTTTTCGGTGGCTTTTGACAAGATAAAGACAGATTTTTGTCGAAGAGGGTAAAGAGCAGAGGCGGCAAAGGGGGAGTGCTCCCTCCTTATTTTCCCCTGGGTGCGATCATAGACACTTGATTTAAACCTTTCATGGGTTAACCAAAGAACATCCCGCAGGTGTTTTTTCTCTGGCATACGGTTTCCCTGTGTTAAGCAAGCAGTTTGGCATTGGTTCAATGTGGTTGATTGTCATAAAAAGATGAGACTCAATTTACTCAAAAATACTCAAACTGGCAGCCTGTGTTTCCATGGCAGAAAAAGGATTTCAGGGCTTTAATGGAGGTTTTTAAAGGTAATGTTTGGCAACAATCGCTTAGTCACAAAGCGTTATCTCAGAATCACTTTATTATCAGATGGTTTTATGAAAATCAGCAAAGCAGCATTAAAATCAGTCATGCTGGGTGGATTATTTCAGGGTGTTCACCGACTTTAATTTACTCCTCTTGTTGTATGTGTGTTCTTTTACTCCACAGTGGCTTTTGTCTTGCCTCTCTCGCCCCGAGATTTCTCTTGCCCCCCCCCCCTCCTTTCCTCCACCAGCTACCTGAGGAGCTGTCAGTCTGGATTGCAAACCCTGTCGGTTTAGCCTGTCAGGCTGAGGGACGCGTTCTGATCAGCCGTGGACACTGATAGACCTGTCAGGTGAGATGACAGCCGCAAGTGAAGACGTGCACAGACAGGTACATGTAATGTGACAAGACTCTTTCATCCCTCCATCACCACCCCTTCCCGCTTCCCTTCACCCCCACAACCACTTCTGAAAAATAAATATCCATGTGTTGGAAGTTGGAAGAGTGCACAAGGGACGAGCATGTTTCCTGACGAGTTGAGGAAAACTTTTATTTTGAGCCTGAACGGATGTGATGCAGCCACGTGATGAACTACGGCTAGGGCATCAGTTGACTATTGTCTCAACTCGCCATTTAAATGTTTTTTTTATGCACGTGGTCTGCATGAAATTAAAGTGGCATTCTATAGAAATTAGTATTTTTGCGATTTAGTGCCCTCCAGTTTCAGAGTGCAATACTACTGTCGTAAATATGGACAGTTGTACACGTGTATTTGTTATGATTTACTTCAGCGAGTTGACAGCTTTGCTAAGAGCCAAACATCAGTGCAAACAATGCATATAAGTGCAACATCACAAGACATAGCAGCCAGCTAATGTTACTTACTAGTCCAACAGCAAGAAGCCCAGCTCAGCGTCTGTCTTTCAGACTTTATTTCATCACTAAAAGTCAGTCCCAGATTTGCTCTTTTTCCTTTCGTCACTTTCTCCTTTTCCTCCGTTAACATCCTCTTCAGTCTTTCCACCTCTCCCTCATAGAGTCTGCTGAGCCTAGTTACATTGCTTGCTTACCCAGCTCAGGTTCTGGCACAACACCAACTCCACTCCCTGTCAGTATTTGTCCGGGCTCCCGGCCTGAAAACCTCTTACAGGTGTTTCAAAAGCAGCTGTGATACAAACACTAACACTCCACCGGTGCTCTGATCTCATGGTCTGGCTGCCTGGCTAACAAACTGAGCAAACGTTAGCTAACAGCAGCTACAGTTGGCAGCAGTTTACTGTCCATCAGGAAACTTGGTAAAGAGTTGATGCAGAGCAGCAGGAAAACATCAGGGAATTTTAGTAAATCACGAGTTTAAAACTTGCAGTGATTAAAAACTGTAGGCTGAAATGTTATTATTACAAACAAGTATGACGAGCTGGTGCAACCCAATCCTGAGAACTGGACCTTTCAAAAACCCAGGTTGACTGTATTTCAATTGGTTTTAGAAATTTGATTATCTGCATATTTGTTAGGGACTATGCACCATAAAAACACAATATCAACTAATGTGGGTTGAAGTTTTAGACTGTATATTTATGCATGTAGTTGCATTTCGTCAAATGACCGAAGACTAATCAACGGATTGGGGCCAGATAGTATTATTCTAGCATAGAATAGAATACAATAGAGTATTGTACTTAGTGTACATTTGGAAATAACAGGGGGGGCAATAGCAATTTTTTTCCCCCTTGGCCTCCTAACAAGTACATATGGCCATGCCTGAGAGGCACAAAACAGGAAATTAAGCCAAACATCAAACTTTGGTTAGCCGTGTCACTTTATTAAAAATTTGAAACCACACACAAATGTGAGAGAATAGCAGCTACTTTCAACATTGCTGTCACATTGTGTCAGTTTCGCATTAGATATTAACAGTTATCCAAAAGCCTACATATGACCGACAATCTAAAATAAAACAGCTGTGTCAGTAGCCTTGTATTATGATGTCACAGCCAGATGAAAATGGTGTTTGCCCTTCTCTCCATTCAGCAACCACACTGCTTCAGTGTATCCACACATCAGTGCTCAGTGGCAGCTCTGCCACATCAGGTTTCACCCGCTTCAAAACCTCTGTGCAGCTGTAAACTGTTGACCTCTATCTGCTCTTTTGGCCCAGTGGGTCATGTCCCGAAGGACTATGGGTAAAAAACACAAAAAGAGGCGCAAACACCAGGGTTGTTGCAGCAAATGAGATAAGAGCAAAGGTTTACAGAGGGTGGGAGGTGGAGGAGGAGGTTGATGGTGGGAGGGTGGGGGATGGCTCATGCCAAGTGACACAAACCCCCCTTGGCAGCCTAATTAAATTTTCCACTTTTCCACACTCACATTAAGCCTCCATTGAGCTGGAAGGAATGGACGCACCAGAGGAGTCGACCCCCAGGAAGAAGATCAACCTCCTCCTTCCTCTCATTCCTCCCTGAAATTCCACATTTCTGTTTGATCGATGACTGTTCAAGCACAAGAGTCTCAGCCGATCCCTTCATTTATGTATTTCGTTGTTCCATTGACACAATATTGTTTCAGGATGTCTTTCTTGATTGGCAGGTGTCTGCATACATCACAGTCAGTAGTGACTGCAGATTACTCGTCCGTCAACATGGCGGCAAGCTTTAAACAGAAACCCGTGGGTAACGTTACAAACTCAATGGTCATCCAGTGTTGTCCAAATGTTGATTCTGCTTCAGCTTATCTTCTCGTACATGATAAGGGGGGGGGAAAAATGGGTGATGATGACTTGTTCAGCCACAGGTTAATACAGTTAAGTGTCCAATGTTGGATTTATTTATGTATATAAACTACAAAGACAGAGTACTTAGGACATACTGTCATTTTCTTCTCTGCTTTGATGACTTGAACATATTATTGAATGTCATGACCATAAATATTGATTCTACCTTGTTTCCAAAAATGGCAAGAAGAGTTGATTTGTCATACATTTGGAAAATGTTTTAAGAACTTGAAATGTCTACATGGGAGAAATCTTGTAGTAACTGCCCTGCTAGATCTCGTAACATCATGAATGTGGGTTGATCTATTGCTTTTTAGCCACACTAGCAACGTGGCTATATGGATGTGAACATGTTAGCATGCTGATTTAGCTCCCATCTACACCTCACTACAGTCTCACAGAGTTTCCAGCATTGGTTGTCAATTCATTTCTCTACAGGAGTTTGGATGACTGTAATGTTACCTGCACTGGTCAGTGATTTTAATACCATCCAAAGGGTATGTGGGTATTTTTTTTTAACACCACCCTGATGATAATTACAGCCACAAACCTACTGTTAATTCCTCCTGTAATTGAAATCCCATTCTGAGCGACGTCCTGGTATTTTAAAGTGGAGTTGTTTTTTTTAACCACCGGAAGAGCTGCTTTTCCTTTTACTGCCCTTCAACTCAGTGTGAAATTTGACTTTTGTGTGAAAATGGAGGATGTCAAAAAATATTTTTTGCTGCTTTTTTTAAAACACCAACATGCTGTATACTGTAGACCTGTCTATACGATGGTAATCAAGACCCCATACGCACACCAAATGGGCTGTTGAAACGCCATGGCTACAGGTAGGTATTAGTCTTTAGTCCTGAATGTCCACTATGTGACCACAGTCTGTAATTTCACTGTGATCAAAATGCCATCCAAAACAATTAGTTAAATTATTATGATTTTGTTCCACACCACCCGTTGTGATGGTAATCCCATCTAAATGTGGCTTTAGACCTGCTCTGTGTTCAACAGCATTTTAGAGATGACCTCCTCCATTATGAATAAAGGCAGTGTCCATCAAACCTTCTTTTTTTTCATTTTAAAATATATACTCTTTTATCAACCAAAAAAAAAAAAATAGACAAAAACAGATTTTCACTGGATCTACTTGATGGAAGAGAATAAAATCATTGTTCAAAATGATTAAAATTGTAAACAGCAGCTGCCATATTTTTATCTGTAAACTTCAGATGAAAATATGGTCTCAGTAGTCACATATCATTAAGGCCAATCTCATGCAGGCGGGAATGGATTTTCAGCAGGAGGGGCAGCCCTGCGTATGTGCATGACAACTAACACATGTTATAAACAATTGACAGATGTTATGTAGTGAGTTCTTTTAGAGTTAAATGTCAAACTTGTGTGGAAATAGTGTCTCTAAGGAAATGTTGGTCTGCATCACTGCAACGACTGACCACACGGGATGCTGCATTAAGCCACACACGAAGCGTGAAACAGTACAGTGCTAACAAATGCAAACTTTATTGCCATGCATTATTCAAAACTATACCCCTTGCATGATAAGATACCTCAGTGATCAGTGTACATTTAAAGCTCCAACCTGTGTTACAATAAAAACAGCTTTGGCACCGAGCTTGGTGCTGAAGATGTCCCCACGGTCATTTAAATAAAATCCCAGACAAAAAAACTATTTCAGCTCTATACTTCAGAGCTCTGACATCAGGATTTTTCTTTAAATGCAATCCATTGTTTGGATCACCATGGGCAAATCATTTCATGTGTCTGATATTAACTATGGTACCCCATACCCCACACTAATGGCCAATCTGAAAGCTCATCAGTTTACAACTCTAATATCCTCTCATCTGATTCCACAATAGATTGTCCACCGAGGACCCGGATAAATCGGGCTAAAACAATGTGGATTATTGTACAGTGAAGATAAGCCTCACAGTGGTGTGTGAGAAGCTGAGCAAGATATTGGCACGCAACAAGCTCAACACAAATAATTCTGTATGTTATTATGGAGATTTCATCTAAAGACAAGCCAACAGGGCTAATCTTCACAAAGCTTCAACAGGATGTGGAGGGAAGTTTTTGAGACTCAGTAGCAATATGTATAAAACTGTGTCATGAATCCACATCTTTTTTCTCTCTCTCTGCCTTTTTACAATAATAGTCAGCATGATTTAACCTCCAGTGGAGAAAAACCTTTTGGACTTGTTCTAAACACTTTTACCACTTCCTAGGAAAAATCTTTTGGCGCCTCTGAAGTGATGTGTTTGTGTTTCCAGACTTCCAGAAGAAATGGGTAGTAAGTTACTGAGCTGAAAAGATCAAAAGCCTGGAAACTTAAACGTCATCAACTTAAAATCCAAGATAAAACCATGCCACTGTGCCACCCACGCTTTTACTTTGAGCAGGTGATTTCTGGGAAGTGTAGTGCAGAGTACAACAGAAATAAAACACCAGAGATGCTCCAAAACTTAAAAACAACCTCACATATTACATCTTTAGGATATAAAGGTAGTTTCATCTTTAAACTTCAGACTGGACTGGTTCAAGTCGTCAGCTGTAGAAAAGAGGATGATAGTTTTTCAGCTGAGGTCAAACAACAGCCGGACAACTCAGTTCCTCAACCAAAACCCATTAACATTCCAAGCTGCACAGCCCTCAGACTGCTCTCAGACCAGCATACTCATAAATTACACTGACAACCTTGTTGACGGAGTGAGATAAACTTGCCCATTGTGTGTGCACTGTGGCTGCACTGAGACGCGTCACACAGAAACGCTATTTGATTTGACTGTTTCGGGCCAACAACGAGGAAAACAACACGCAGAATGACCAAAACAAAATAACACGCAGATATAAAGCACATTTTTGTCAGGCGGCCAACATTTTCCTTTCCTTGGTTTCTAGTATCGGGTGGGGAGGAGGTGAGGGGGGAAAGACTTTTGTTTCTTTTCCACTGAAAACAAGCAGTCCAGTAAAAGTGGAAGGAACACTGGGGTCCTGTTTATTTGCGAGCTGCAGGTGGCTGTGTTGACCGCTCGTTGCCTGCTCAGAAGTCCCCCGACCACTCACGTTTTTTCTTTTCTCAGACCCTGTTATTTGTTCACTTCTTCCACCACATGCTCCAACGTTTCCCCTTCTCTCTCTCTCACCCTGCTGTTTTTGACTTAGCAGCGTTCCATTCTTCTTTGTCTCAAGGTACAGCGCGTCTGTGACGCACTTCCTTCCATTGTATCAGGAACTGATACCTTAATGTTTGTGAAGTTACTGTCAAGAGTGTGTTGATACTCGATGCTCAGTGCAGGTAGATGTGCGCATCTCCACTTGGCTATTTGGCTGCCTGATAATTGAAAGAGTAAAGCACCTTGCTTTTCTGCAATCTCTGTGTCAAAATTCGTTTTAGATTTGGCAGCTCGTGGATCTGCACAATGACATGAAAACAGGTTGTAGCTAAAGTTGAGCCAGATGAGGTCACTTGATTTATTTCCCTACTGCAGCAGCAAACAAGCAAGGAAAACATTTGGTTGCTACGTGATGGCATTTAATAAGATGCTCCCACTCCCTAATTCCCACCTCACGGCAATTTGAGCACTGCTCTTATTTTAGTTTGAGGATTAGCCAACAACTCTTATGAAAAAAAAAATGTTTTGTTTGTCTCATCTAGAAAGTCTAGAAGGATCTTCAGCTCCAGCAGGATTGATGTGTAGGCAGGTTTCAGGTTGCAACATTTTACCCACATATCAACCTGCAGGAAAATAAGCAGTTATCTTAAATGAAACTTGGTAACATATTTAACATCAAACTTGAGTACAACCAGCTTGGGCGGTGTATATTCATATAATATATATGAAAAATCAATCAATCTCCTGTGATCATGAGAGTAAATCAATCGATTTTGGGACATTTCCTGATTTGATTTCTTGCTGAGAAGTTTTTTCAATTTCAATGATATCTAGCCTGGAAACCGCACTCTGTCTACCTACAGTACCTCCAATGATGCCCAACCTCTCTAATGAACATGTAATATCTCATTTGTTTAATCTATACAAAAACTGAGGTGTAGGTGTTGTTGTTTTATGCGTAACCTAAGCTAACCATCTCCTGGCGTGATATCCTGAGTGGTATCGATCCAGCTCTCGGCAAGAATGTGAAATATTTCCCGAAATGTCGACTTATTACTTTAAAGCAGCCAATATTTTTTAGAACAATGTGACAATTTAAATTGGCTTGAAGTGATGAATTTAGGTGAATTTGTTGTTGGCGTTGTTTAGCTTTCCAGTCTGCAGCTTGTCTGATTCACTCGCTCTGAGTGGCGTTTTTCAGTCTAAAAGCAGACCAACACAACTAGCTGGTGTAGCTTAAGAGATTGATATTTCCCTCAGGAGTTGGTGGAGACCCAACCTTGGAACCCATAGGCTTTTGTCTGACAGCGATTTAGACTCTGGACTTTGGGGTAGCCAGCATTCTGCATTTGGATTAGCAACCTGATACACAAGAAAGCAATAATTTCTGCTAATCTATCTATACACAGATAACTTAAAAAAAAAAGTTAAATCATCGTACTGGGACTACAAACGGAAACAATAACACTTCCATTGCCAAAACCTTGGTCCTTTGTCTACAGATTCTGCATTCATACAGCATTCATGCAGATATCTGTTTATGAAGAAACAGAGCTTAAAGAGAGTTAATATTGGACTTTGATGTGTAAATAAGTGACTGTTTGCTAATATACATACATTGTTTTCAGGCATATCTGAAAAAGAATAGCCAAAATTAAAGAAACTGAAGATCAAAACCCAGAATTGCTGGATCCTACACTTCCCATGATGCAGCTCAGTAGGTTGTTTTTTTTTTTTTTGATCATACAGGCAATGGTGGACTCAGAGGGGTTGTCCCCATGTTTGAAAAATTCCCCAAAACAACAACCAAAAAAAACATGATGAAGGAGATAGGTTGACCTTACAGTTAATTAGTTAGATCCTCATGTATTTAATCATCACATGAAACATATATAAACATATAAATAATATCCTGGTTTGTAGCAGATTAACAATAAATGTATTACATAGTCGGTAAAGGGCCTAACTACTGTCACAAGATGACAACAATATACAGACTTGTAATCAGGGGCATGTAATCGGTCCACTAACATTTCTAATGTTCATGTATTTCCAGTTAAAACTGAATATTTGCATAAATGTTTGATTATTTTTGCATATGAGATCTGACATTCAAGCTGAAACATCAACAAAGAGGGTTGACTTAAGGACATAACATAAATGATCCGATGGTACCTCATGTTCGCATGCAGTCCAGAATAGATTGCATATGAACAAGGGGAAGATGGTATCGAGCAGCTGTGGTGCTTTTTGCATACCTGAATGTGATTGGCTTTATTGGAGGACATGCAGCCAATGAATTCATATTCTTCTCTCCACAATCCCACACTCCAGAGGTCAAGAATGATCAAATTATCCCTCTGCGCTGTTGTGTTTGACTGCTTTACATGAGTCACCAAGGCAACCAGTAAATGAAATCACTGAAGGATGGTTACTTTAATTCACAGGAGCTGTCTGCCAGTCTGGCATCCAGCCTCTTTTTTAAGCCATGTTCTTGCACAGTGGGTATCCTGATGAAACTGCTGATTAGATTTCTATTTAAAAAGTCCAACTTGCACAAGACACTGACAAGAGAGCACATGTTTGCCACTGCATTGTCAGAGCAAACCAAGTCATATGGGATGGTTTCCATCGGTTTTATGTCATTGCCAGTAGTGTAGAAACAAGATCATGTAGTGAACTTAGCAGGCATGCTGCATTACATCATAAAACAGTATATTAACTGTGTTAGCTACAAGCACGACTATAAATCCCACTGTCAGTCACGCTGATTGTTCTTTAACCCACTCTCTATGCTCCTAGTCAGCACTTTGGTGCCTGCGTGTGTCCAGAACCTGAGCTGTGAGATTAGCCATGCTGATCATGTTGAGCTATTATCCAGGTTAAGGTATTACAACAAGACAGGTGAGTGACGCTAAACAGAAGAAAACAAAGGAAGGCATGGGCAAAAAAATAAAATAAAATGCCAGTAAAAACACTAAACATGATGATCATTGTGAATTATGAACTTGAAGACATAGTCTCCTGCTCTCTGTTCCGCTGAGCTGTTTTCTTATCAGTTATTAGCAATAAAGTTACTCAAGGATACCGAAAAATGCACCTGAATCAAGCCTATATTTATTTAATCCAAAGCGTCTAATGATAACAAATGTGAGACGTGTTTGATTCTCTGGTGCTTGTAAGAGATTTGCACACAAAATAAATTTCTAACAATAATGTCAGTGATGATAACAGAATAGTCAGTGGTGGAAGAAATATTACGATCATATAGTTAAGTAAAAGAAGTCATAAAATAGTCATAATGGAGCACTGTGGCTCCTGTGAGGGTTATATCACTATATATTGTATTATTATGATGTCTTGAGTGAGTATGCAGTATTTGAATGCAGTAGCTGGTAGAGGTGGATCTGGATGGCTTTATATTTTGTAAACTGATCATATATTTGAACTCGTCCTAAAGCTGTGTAACAAATGTAGTGGAGTAAAAGTCTGAAGTGGAAATACTCAAAATAATACTGCAGTACTCACTAAATATACTATGCTAGGTTCCACCAGTGGTAGTAGCCTATTGAGAATGTGTGATATGTATGTAAATAAAATCAAACCAAAGAGCATGAGAACTAGTTAAAAATGATATGTTCATAGTGTCTTTGAGTTTATGCTGCCTCAAAGTGGCAAAAAAGGAAAAAAAACTGAGCAACTATTTTTTTTTTTTTAATTTACCAACAATTAAAAAAGTGCTTTTTCTTAAATGTTTAATGTGTTTGGCATTTTGTACAGAATGATTTATCTTTTAATTTGAATTATAAAATAAATCATTTTTTAGATGCCAAACACACATGACTTGGGTGTTAAACCTGAGAAGGGTTCAATCTGTGGCTTCCTGAGTTCTTGGATGAGAGGTGAAACGTCTTCCTCCGATTGGACCCTTCTCAAAGAGAGATGACCGAGAACCTTCACAGACCTGTTGAGTCTAAGCTAATTAAATAACTTAATTAAATAAATTAATTTAACTAAAATCTTCTCCTCTTAGCTGCTGTATGAAGCTCTGCATCATTTAGTTCCATCTCATGTTGATTTTTTTTTTTTTTAATGCCCAAACTGCGATTTATTCTCAATTACCCATTTGGATTTAGCAGACGGGCACTTGACAGGCAGCATTAGGGCCATCAACCCTCTTGCGTCACGAGCACCTGTAACACGTCGGCCACGGCCAGGTAAGCCTCTTGCTTATAGTCTGTGAGCGAATATAATTCCTGCATGGATCCCTTATGATGTGTGATGGAGGGACACCGACGCATCAGTGGCGCACGACCTTCGGATCAGCCGACTTCAGTGCGCACAATGACCCATGAGCCTATATCTGTCTATATATATCCTCATAATATATATCTGTCAGCTGATCTGATCGTCTCCTGGAGCCTCTGCAATGCGCTGCCGAGGCACTCAACTTTTCAAACAAGTCCCTCAATGTGTCATTTAGCATCAAAATCCACGAAACTAATGACAAATTGGAGCAGTAACGTCTGACTGACAGGCGTCACATCACGCTGTTTGTTGTGTCTTCCAATTTTTTTGGCGTGATATCTCATTATGTACTTAAATATGTACTCATATAGGAACACAACCTGTCACAGTGCCATACTTTGCTTCACCCAAATTGACACCGATGGGTGCATCTCAAATTATATTACAGCATTAATTATAGGACTATGGCAGATTCGATTTCCTCGAGCAATTTAGCACAAACTGTGTCGCTTAGCAACACCGTCACCGTTCAAAAAGATGTGTCGCTGCCAGATGATAAACATTAATCATTAATTAATATCATTCAAATAGAGATTTATTGAACGTCTGCGTGTTTTTCTGTCGCCATTTCTCGTAACCTAAAAAAAGAAAAAGCGTCGATTCGCAACTGTGACTTAACTCCACACAGGGAGTTACAGATCACTGCACGGGTCAAAATGCAAAATGACGCCAAGTAACTTTGGAAAGGGTGACATATCGGAGGGCTGGACTACTTACAGTGTAATTGACGTGTTCACGCTATGAGCAAGCACATAAACTCAGTCCCTCCGCCGGCGAGTGGTCACCTCAGAAAACCCCCTGCAGATTATTTTCCCCGACTGAACACTGCAGGAGCTCAAACTTTTTCTTTTTTGTTGTTGTTCTCTCTTTCTGGCAGAGATCTGCGCGGCAAACAGCTTTAAGAGAGCTCAGCATAACCAGTTGTGCTGATACAGATTAAAATAGGAACCATAGCAGATTGGATTAGACTTAATACGCCATTTCACATCGTGTCACATTCTGGGCGCTGCGCCCTTGTTTATGAGGTGCGTCCGAATTACAATTAGCCCACATTTCACTGAGATTCCTTTGAAGCAGTCGTGCTGCACAGAACCAGTGGGCCACATTAATTTGACCAAATACGTGGAGATCATGCTGCGTTTTGTGCGCTCCATGCCACCTCTCCAAATTACGCACAATGCGCCACCGCCAAATAAACACAAACGGCTCGATTGTGCAGAAGCGCCGCATGTCCAATCATTTTGAGTGGTCTGTGTTAACAGAAAGCAAATGAGAGCAGGTGGATGTTAAGCTCGCGTGTCTTCACGGACAATGGTACACGCGCGTGGCCTCTCTCTCTCTCTTTGTCTCTCTCTGCTGTCAGATTTTGAGGTGTTCTGGTCTGAGCACAGATATCAAGTTCATTCTGACGCTGAGAACTCCCGAGAGATGTTTTTAATGCTCTAAACTCACTCCTGCTGTGCGCGCGCACGTGTGCCACGCGGCTTTAAACCAGCCGCGCGCCCATATGCTTTCTATCTACACGTTTAAAGCTTTAATGTCGTCGTTTTTCCTGCACATGAGAAGCAACCGGACCAAGACCCATACGATGAGAGCTCCGGGTCCGGAGTGTAAGTGCGCGAGGGGAGGGAATCCCTCCAGTGTCTGACGCTTCCTTTACCAAGGAAACCCACACGCGCTCTCTGACGCAACTGCCCATTTTAGGAAACATGCGTCAATGGACCAAAGCAAGTCAGACAAGTAGTGAACTCCACAGCAGGCACTGACGTCCGAATCAAAAATATACTTCTTCAGACACGTTTTAGTTGCTTTAACTGAATCCATGCTCTTCGCTTTCATCTCCAGTGTCCACTGAGCGAAGGATGGTCACAGCGGATCCTTCTTTTACACTGCCTTATCCAGAAACGACCCCTCCCTGGGTGAAGTCGCAACGCCCTGGTGTGACGTAGCTGTTTCGTTGGTGTTGAAAAGCCGTTGCAGTTCTTCATAGTGCCATTGAAGTGAGTCATCTCTAGGAAGTGTGGTGAAAAGGAAAAGAAAAAAAAAAAGTTAGAACTGTTCCGTGAACAGCAGAGAGCTCAGAGAGAGTGTGTAGTAGGCAAGGCGACGGAAAATATTCAGAAATTCAGCCAGGCAATAGGTTTTAAAGCGAATGTTAACCTGCGTGAGTCACTCTGTAAATACAGGTTCACTTTGTCTCAACTGGATTTGACTGCTGAAGGTGTGCTGCTGACTTTAGGTTGAAGTTTGCGCACCTGAGAGGATCTCTAATAGTGTAGTATAGATCTACCTGCAGCTCAGAGGTAATCAAGGCACAATAAGAAGTAGCCTTTACAAGCAGGGCTAACACACAAGAATATATTTGTTCTAACTGGTAACATCTGTGAGATGTTTTAGGTGAGTTTAGAGGAGCATAACTGCACTTTTGTCTTTGCCAAACTCTTTTCTGGATATCCTAAAAAACAAAACAAAACGACGAGTCAGAGGATTTTCCTGTTGGTGCCTTTTCATTGCGAGGATTTTAAAAAAAGAGGTTTCAGAGTTCAAACCGTCTACTGAAACCTCACTCTCTTCTGGATCATGTACCAGGACTACTCCGGGAACTACGACACCTCGTCCCGCGGCAGCAGCACCTCTCCGGCCCAGCCAGAGTCCTTCACAAGCGGCAGCAGCACGATCGGAAGTCCGATCTCTACCTCAAGCTACCAGGTAACAGGAAACACCGAGCTGTGGCGACATTATCTATAAACAACGCACTAATATATATACATATATATGTCGGGGATTTCATGTGCACAATCTCTTAAAAATACTAAATGTTACTTCCATGCATTTATTTATTTTGATCATGTTACGGGTAATAGGAATTTAGGAATTCTTCAAGTCGCTTGGGGAAAAAAAACCCCGATGAACCCAATGACACAGATTTCATCAGTGACTCAACAGATGAAAAGACTCGATCTGTGCACAAGTATTTGGGGTTCATGCCATCTGAATTCTGTCATGAGCTATCCAAACACAGTCAGATGATAATTTTGATGTAATATAAAATTTACGCGTGGTTTTGCTGCGCATGCACTAAAAGACGATTACGCGTTGATTCTGATCATACAAACAAAAAATCTACATAATTCTTCAGTTTCTCCTCATGTTGAAACAAAACTTCACTGTGGCAGATGCGAGGTTATTTGTGCGCAGTAGAAATTATCACAAATGGGAGATTTCCAGATGTTAATTTCGCGCTCTCATCTTTCCTATCTGTGCGTTAAATGTAATGTTTTGGGGGGTCTCTTTGCGCTGAAAACGCATTTAAAGCGCATGCATTGTCAGGTAAATAAACTGCGCCAGCCTGGAAATAAACTGGGGAGATGAAAACGTATGGCAGAGAATGCAACAGGCATGTACTGCCTGGTACAGGCGGTTTGGATTGCACGAGAGACATGTGATGTTGCGAAAATGTGGCACCAGTTCAGTTAAAGTTGGCATTTGTGGCTCGATATTTCTTTTATTGAATTGGCACAAATGACATGATCATGGATCGGATTATATGGTCTGATTTTCTCAGGCGGGTCTCGCGCTGCACATGGCACATTTCCTCCAGAGGGAAGCGCGCACAGACCCGGAGTGCAGGGGAATCAAAAGGCTGTTTTTTTCTTTACCCGAAAAAATGCCAGGAAAAGAAAAAAAGGAAACAATTTGCCTTCTGGGAAACTGTTTAATAACAGAAATCCCTGCAACCTATCAAATATCAGGTGTTATGGTTTCATAATCTATATTCTCAGTGAGATATACGCTCTATATACTGTAGGCGTGCCAGTTTAAAGCTATGAGGACGCCGTGCCCGTATATTCACAAATAATAGGATATAAATCCGGGAAGAGGCATGTTGTTTACCCGCACCCAAGTCTTGCGTATAGTGCACTTCTGTGGAAAAGCGTCGTCAGGCTCACGCAACATTCCGGTAAAAGACTTTTGGCCAGTATCTATCATTGCTCTGGCTCCCTGTAATCACACACTGGCTGTCTGTTTCCCATTACAGCAGGCTGGAACACGACCTTTTTGTTAGCTTTATTGAGATGTATCACAACAAGGCAAGCCAATAGACTTTTTTTTTCTTTTCTTTTCTTTTTTTTAATCAGAGCAGAAGTTTTATCAGTTAAACCGGAGCTACTATATATTAACTCCAATGACTCTGCTCCATGATTATGTCTTCAGACTCCACTGCACAGACATTGTTTTGTTTTGTTTTTAAAAAGGAATTTTAACGCTCCTACACTGACGCTCGCCAAAAATACAATTCTGCCTAACTCGTTGGCTTATTACAGCTGGCTGCTTCCCCCTTTACTGGAACTGACCGCGTTTCACATGTGCTTAACAAATCCCATACACAATGACTCACCAGATAAACAAAGTTCCAATAGACTGCCGGGATATCCGACGGAAAGTCGGGAATAACGGGGATATGAGGGGACGTGCGTAAATTACGCACACAAGACAGGCAGCCTCGTCTGTTTGTGGACTCCAGAGACATGAAGCAATCCTGATCTGACGGTTCTCATCCTGGAGATCATTATTACAGTTTTACACGTAGATATTTATACATTTAAAATGAGTATGACTTGAAAGGAGAGCTCAAAATCAACAATAAAATTGAGTAATAATCTTGTTTTTAGACCAGAAACATAATGTCTTGCATCCCAGTATGGCTGTAGACATACTCATAACCAATACCTGTAACAAACTGCTATCATTTAGGCTTTAAATGATAATTTTGTTGAAGTAACAGCTGATTCCAACAATCAAATTTGTAATTTTTATCAGATTTTGTATTTCAGAAAAAAAAAATCCCTCTGGAAGAGTTTTTCTACTGGATAATATAAAATGATCTTTGCCGCCATATGAGCCTTTATATTATGCATGTACTCTCTCAAGGTGCAACTTATATGTCTGTTTACCCTCCTGTCAGTCCAGATATGTGTAACACTTCTCCAGTGCTGTGTTTTGTCTCATGGTTATTGTAGTAAAGTGAGATGCACTGGGCACCTTGGGCTTTCCCACATGATTCACAGCATGTGTCACTGTTCCACTCCAGGGGTTACATACACAATGTTTTGCCTATGCGGATTGAATCATTACTATACACTTGAAATGTGGAAAACGTGTGAATTTGATAATAGTGGGTGGTGGTGTGCGTCTCTGCGATTGTGCTGTCGGCGAAATGAGGCAGAGCTCATAGATATTAAAGATGCTTATGGCATTAAGTTGCATGCATACCGTCATGAAGCATTGCTCATCTACAAGCGGGTTTGTCACCCCTTACTTTTCTAGGAAAACTTCAGCAGATGTGATCATGCATCCCCTCTTACCAAATCTCTCTCATTCTTTCTCTTTCCAGAAGTACAGGGTCGACATGCCCGGCTCCAACAGTGCCTTCATACCCACAATCAATGCAATCACGACCAGCCAAGACCTACAGTGGATGGTACAGCCCACCGTCATCACCTCCATGTCTAACCCTTACTCCCGCTCCCACCCATATGGCCATCACCTGACCAATGGGCCAGGTTTGTTGGGGCACAACACCCTGGCTCGGCCCGGGGTCATCCGCTCCATTGGGGATGCCAGGGGCAGACGCAAGAGGGACGAACAGGTGAGGACCCGGAACAGGTCTACAGAAGGACCACTAGGGGATAAAATTTGCTATGCATGTTTGCCCTGAAAACAAAGTAAAACACCTTTTTGTTCTCATTCTCAGTAAACATGTTTGTTCATTATTTCATCATGCCAACAAATTTGGCATCTTTGTATCATTGTTATTTTCCTCACAGCCAGTCAGTACCAGCTCTTGTTTAGACTCTCACTCTTTGCTTCATATTGATTGTGTGTGTGTGTGTCTGTCAAACAGCTTATTTTACCTGCCATGTTCCTTCTTTACTTGTCCTTAGCTCACCCCCGAGGAAGAGGAGAAAAGGAGGGTGAGGCGTGAGAGGAATAAGTTAGCCGCCGCCAAGTGCCGCAACCGCAGACGAGAGCTCACCGAGATGCTGCAAGGGGTGAGTAAAAAAAATAAAATAATAAAAAAATAAAAAAACTGGAGCCATGAGAATCTGTTATTGGGTTCTGCTTTAATCAAATAAAACAACCACAAATCAGTGTAACAGCTGGAGCATCATGTTCCTCTTATGTGGCAAACGGTTCAAGCTAAGAAAAAAACAAAACAACCATGCTTCCTGTTTTTGGAAAGAATCTGCCATGCTTGTAGTTGGTACAGAAAATTAAAAAAAAACAACAAAGGAGAAAAGAATACATGTTGAACAGGGAAGAAAATAAGTCACATTTCACTTTAGAAGTCTGGTAGGAGTCCAGATTTTTGATGAGTGATTGAACTCCACACCTAAATTTACAACCTTGCATTACTGGTTTGACTCTCACTGTGTCTCTGAGTGCAAGGTCTGAGTGAAGAGATGACAGGCGATGAAAAGCTTTTTGTCTCAGGCAGCTGTAGACAGAGGTAGGGCTGTCTCGCGGCCCTGCCTGGCAGACACTAACGGCAACTAAATGGACTAATTAGCCGAATTACAGTGAGGTTGAGCTTGTCAGGCTTTAAAAAAAACCCCAGGAATGGAATTTGCTGTAGGCAGCTGTCTCCATGAATGCAGGACATTTTGTAAAAGGGGCCAATTGCTTGTCTCGCAATCCCACATCGAGCCATGCTGCACACACACACACACACACACACATGCACGCACACACACACATATACACACACACCACAACCATTGCTTCCAGGGAAGAAAGAAAAAAAAAATGTTTCTCATCTTCCAAATAAGGAAGAGTCGCTTTCCAGTGTAAGGGGAGCGATATCCTTATGTTATCTCTCTTTTGATTGACTGATATCTTTCATTTAAATCCACCCACCCCTAACCGGCTCCTTGTGCACAACTTCCTCATACCTTTGCCCATGAGTCAAAGTTCTCAGACAGCATGTCAGCTTATCTTTATCTACGTGGTGTCTACAACAGCTTTTATAGGATCTGTCTTTGTCTTGTATATGACACATTAATGACACACTGTTGGTGCAGGTCTCATACCTCAGAGACGCAAAACAATGCACAGTACTTACGTGTGAAACTCAAAATCAAGCAGGAGGCTTCGAGATTATATGTTGTAAGTCTAAATGGCCCATGACAAATTCTTGATTTAATGGGCTGACTGTGCTACTTTCTATGTTAAAGAAACTATAGCAAACAAACACTGCCCTCTTTTGGCGTGTTAGGAGAACACTCATACACGCTGACTTCCTTTTTTTTTTTTGTGGAAACTTGAAATTCTGGTAGTGTCACATGTACCAAAACCTTAATTTGGCTGAAGATAATTGTTGAAGCCACGTTCTTAATTTCATGACGTTTGGACAATGAATATTCATGAAAATTGTGTTTTTATTAAGATAAAACTATCGTGCTTAGGGTGCCTTGTAGGCCTCTCAAATAAAAGTAAAAGTGGCAAAAAAAATAATTAAAAAACTAACCTCCTCAAGCTCAAATGCTCAACCTTATTTCCCCTTGTTTCTCTTTACAGGAGACTGAGAAGCTGGAGGAAGAGAAAGCAGACCTGCAGAAGGAGATCGAGAGCCTGCAAAAGGAGAAAGACAAGCTGGAGTTCATGCTGGTTGCCCACAATCCCGTGTGCAAGCTCCCCATCGAGGAGCGCCACCAGTCATCAGGGCACCAGCAGCACCAGCAGCAGTGTGGCCCCCTCCCCCTGACCATGCGCTCCAATTTGGGTACCCGGGCTCAAATGAACCAGGTGGTAGTGAAGCAAGAGCCAGTGGATGACGAGGAGACGGTGGGTAAGCCACAGCGCTCCGTCATCAAGCCCATCTGCCTGGGTGGTGGTGGGATCACCGGCGGGATGTACTGCACAGATGACAGCCTGAACACGCCAGTGGTGGCGGCTTCCACCCCGGCCGCCACACCTAATGCCCCAAGCCTCATATTCACCTACCCGAGCATGCTGGAGCCCGACAGCCCCTCACCTTCTTCTGAGTCCTGCTCCAAGGCCCACCGGCGCAGCAGCAGCAGCGGCGACCAATCCTCAGACTCCCTCAACTCGCCCACTCTCCTAGCCCTCTGAGCGAGGGCTCAGCTTGGCGTAGCTGAAAAAATGAACACTGTGGCTGAAGGCAAGCATGAGGATCAACTGCGCCCCCCCCTCCATCCTTTGTCTTTTAAAGACCAAGAGAACATTCAACAGTCCAGACCAAGCTGACCATGTGAGCCGTTTCCCCCTCTGCAGGGAGACCCACAAGGGCTACGCCATGTGTTTCTTCTTGTTCTGCTTCAGTGTACATTTTTTTTATTTTGTAAAAGTTTGTGCACCAATCCTAAGAAGTGTCACCCCTTCGCCATTTCAACTCCAGAGTGTCATCTTGTTTACTGAGCAGACAATTCTGAAGAAAAACAAGCCTAAAATTGGCAATTGTGAGTTGATGTGACTAAACTAGAGAGCACGTTCTTAATATATTTTTTTGAAAATGTTTAAAAAGCCATGTGGCCGACACTTGCACTCCGCCAAGACGAATCAATAAATCACTAAACGAGGTCAACATTCTACTGGAATTTCTGAGGACAGAAAGAGACAATAAGCAAAGACTTCCCTCAACGTTTTTTCCATCTAGATTTGTCCTTTCGTAACTTGGACCTCGATTCAGGAATTGCTACTTAGAGTGTATACACATTTCTAACGCTATTTCCATCTCTTTAATTGTATTTATGGCCTGTGCTGATTACATTTTACAAAGTGTTTTGTTGAGACATTGTCCTCTCCCTAATCTGCCTGTAGAAAAGCAAAATGGTCATCGAAAGGGTGACCAAAGCACTCCTCAGTGTTGCAAAGGATACGAGCCAACTTTCAATCAATGACTAGTTCCTCAATACTCTATACCTTCTATTTTGCCATAGTGGCTTGACTTTACAGTAGTATTGGTGTGCTTTTCCTCAGTGATTCTGTACCTGAACTTTGTTGAACATGTTTATGACAAAGTGTATGTGATTTACATTGATGTCAGGGATATCTCTCATGTGTAGTAGAACCCCCCATCGTGAAGAACGTTGCAGGACTGCAGGCTGTTGTATGGTCTAGCCAAAGTGTTGCAGAGGTGGTACTATATGTGAAGGGACAATACACTTCTTCGCTTCATTGTGTCACATCAAGAAAAGGTTTGTCTTTGTCGCTCAGACGTTTCAAAGACGACATCAAAGTTTGGACAAAGCCCTCCTCAACTGGATTCCATACTCCTTTCTTTGTTTCTTGCATTCTCTAAATAAAAGGTCTAACCTTTTTCAACACTGCCTCTCAGGGCAGGTCAGGTTTCAAAAAGCCAAAAAGGTTTGTATGACATGTAATCCTGTAATTCGTCCATCTTTGTCTAAAAGGAGGGATTTTGCTCAAATTTTAAAAAGCCACTGTGGTCTAGACTGTCGCCAGCTGCCAATGATGTCAACCCTGTTTATACTGTGTTTGTAAATCTGTCACTTTTAGTAAAGAAATGATGTTTAAATTGAACTCAGATGTGCTGATTTATGGGTGTATGAACATATGCCAATGCCGAGGTACTCGAGTAGAAATTTAGTTGAAGCCTTGTTGGCTTTCTGGGCCAGACACAGTTCACTTTTTGACAAAGAGGAAGGGATAAGAAGAAGACTCTCTCTACAGCTGGCCTGAGATGAAAGAGAGGACACCTTGGGAACATGTAATATTTCTGAAGTTCTATGAAGCACTTCTTTTTCATTATTTTTACATGTGTGTATCTTAAAGGGATGAGGGTTTTCAATACTGTGCACTGAGAGGGACACGACAGCGATATTTGGGACTTTTTGTTTTGTTTACTTCAAACATTCCTAATGAATATAATGTCAGGGGTCAAAGGGAGGGGCGGGGGGTGTCATCTGTGCTCGAACCCTTTTTGTTATCAGAGGAATAAAAGTTGTGGTTGGAAGACTTTTGTTGCGCTGGATGCAGAAAACGGACTTTGAATTTTAATACAAGCTGCTGCTACTTTGGAGAGAACATGTCGGCTATTTCTCATTTGATGATGTTTGGTTAAACATCACAGGTTGTTGTTGTATCATGTCGATGCAACAGGAAGTATTTGGTCCTGTATGACAACATAAAGGGGTGAAATGATAACCAAAAACATTACTGTGGGCAAGTCTGATATGTCTGTATGTTGAAATATTCCGAAGCCCCTCGACACACATAGGAAAGCCATTGACTGTAGATCTTCTGCTGTACATGTCATCTACTGTCTGTCGCCTGTTTTCAACTACTATTACTTATTTTCCAAATGCTTTAACTGTTTAAAATGATTCAAAATTAATAAAAAAACAGCAATATGTATAGCAGTGTTTGTTAATTTAAATGAATAATAATAAAAAAATCATTTTCAAACTGACTTTGTCCTATTTCATTCATGGGAATTAATAAAAATAAAATAATTGCTCTGTTTATTAATCATTCTGATTTAGCACAAATTGTGATTTGGTTGGTAGAATTGAAAGACAAAAATCTGAAGGCCAAAAAATAAATAAATAAAATAAAATAAAAATTAATTAATAATAAGCAACCACGGTCCCCAATCTAGGCATAGCCACAAGAAAGCAGAAAAACTCCAGGGAAAAAGCTAAGTTTGTATTAATGGGACATGAATGAGTATAGATGGAGAGGGAGAGAAGGAGAGAAGAAGAGAAGAGCTCAGAGCATCATGGGAAATCCCCCGGCTGTCTAGGCCTATAGCAGCATAACTAAGGGATCAAAATCTAATGTCAAATGCAAATTCAGTCCACCAGATTTCACAAGAAGCCTGTTGTGCTAAAGGCTAAAAAAGTGGCCTTTAATCTACTTTTTAAAAATTATTATCATGGTTCATGATGGAAGGTTTTTATTACTGTTTAGCCTGTATTAATTTCAATCAGGTGTACCTAAAAAACTGGAAACATGGTGTATATTGAGTGTTATTCATCAGATAAATAAAATTATAGTGACGTCATGTTGGTATTATGTTCAGTGAAGGGTAGTATTTCCACAGTTCATGCTAATGAATACATGCTAATAGATAATTTGAATAAAAGCTGAAGGTTAAATAACATTTCCAGACTTAGTTCACAAAGTGTGTCATTCATATATAATTCTCAGGGCTCATGTCCCCTCATTGAAAAATGACTGTCTGTTAAAACACTTGGATGTACGACATCTACATGTTTTGTCCAAGTTTGAGTGAACAAAATTATTAGACTCACAGCTGACTATTTTAGTACTATAACAATATATTTTGTTTTACTTTGAAAGTGAACACCGGAAGTGTCTGGACCTTTCATTGTGTCTTCTTTGGCTGGTAAGATGAATGGTTGTGGTGAGCATGTTTGAAACGTGTATGAGGTTTCAAATCATGAGTATTTACTGCCCTCAAGTGGCCATAGAAGAGAATTACAATACTGGAAGCCAAATGTTTTTCATAGGATGGCAAAGGTATGACCCGCCCTACTCTGCCCCCAATTGGCTGGTATTTGTAGTTGTTTTGTTAGGTCAAGATAATCATTGATTAGCTGGGCATACTGGCTGCACATCTATCAGCAAGTTTTTAATCACAAGTAATCAAAAACTTTACCGTTAGGATGTGTCTGAGAATGATGACACCCTCCTGCTTCCTATTTCTGGTCCTCTCCCTCTGAACCTTGATCCCCACCAGCTGACTGACGATGACCATGACCATGTTTTGTCACATGTTCTTGCCTTATGTTTGTTCACCTGCTGCATGTTAGAAACCTGCATGAACAACTGAGAAGCTTTGACTCCAATGTATCCTGCAAAGTAGCACTGGTGATTTTTAAGTACTGTCAATAGATGTGGTGAAAAGTAGTACAAACACACAGTTTCACCTCTCAACAGAAACATTGATAAATAGAAGGGGGTATAGCTCAGTGGTAGAGCATTTGACTGCAGATCAAGAGGTCTCTGGTTCAAATCCGGATGCCCCCTGACCATACTTTATGTCTGATATGTGACTTCCATCATTTGACATATTCCAGATGGTAAAAATACAAATAGTATTTCACATGCTGTATTTAACAGTTAACAATGTTCCAACTAGTGTATAATCACCAGAAAATGTTGCTTTTATTACCTTAGAATGAGCCCTTTATATTTACAGAAGCCACATGTCCTCTTCCATGGAGTCCATTGTTGTGAACCGGCATGTTTCTACGTTAGCTCATAATGGACACTGCTCGGATAATGAGGCCCAGTTTTGTCTAAAAGGTCAGTCCAGAAGAAGGGAGTGTAGCTCAGGGGTAGAGCATTTGACTGCACATCAAGAGGTCTCCAGTTCATATTGGAGTGAAGTCAAAGAGTGAAGTCAAACTTACATTCAGAGAGGTATGGTATTACTGGCTGTGAATTGAATCCAATGTGCATCTGCCAAACAAAACCACAACCTCACCTTCCCATATTATATTAAAGCTTACAATTATGCAAATAATTAAAAGCATGTCCACTTTGATTGACACATGGATCCCATCATCTCAGCTCCACCCACGCTCCACGTCTTTGTCCATTTTTGGATTAGCCGGCAGCTGGTAGTGGCAGAACTGCCAAGATGGCAACAGCTAGAGCCACCACATTCTGAGCATCACAACAGCTCTTCAGAAACCTGTGGGTGATGACAATTTTTGCCAGAAAATGAAAGTGAAACCCTGTATCCTTGTTTTTGTTTTAACCAGTTTCAAACTCAACAGTGCATAAGCATCGTTACCTCTTGCATAACATAACGCTCACGCCGTTTGCCTTGCATGGCCGCATGGCACCATTTCTGACTGTGGCATCTAAGGGTTTTTGTCAGTATTCACAACCAGACATTAAAAAAACATGAATTTATTTAAACAGTATGATGCAGACTGGAGCAGACAGAGAGAGAGAGAGTGTATGAATATGGACAGACATGTTGACGTGTGTTGTTGACTGTGGAGCTGCGTTCACACACAGAGTAAAAACTGCTTCTAACTGTGACACCCAGGTCCTGCAGATCATCGTGGAAGTTACTGTTGCTGATTAAGCATATATATTTGCAATAACTTGTTAATATGTTTATATATGAGTGGACAGGAAAGTGAGTAACAACCACACTTTATTTTACTTCTTTGAAAGGGGGTATATCTCAGTGGTAGAGCATTTGACTGCAGTTTAAGAGGTCTCTGGTTCAAGTCTGGATGACCCCTCCTTCATAAAGTTAAAGTTGGGTTATGCAAGGGCAAAATCAAAGTTCATAGAGATGGAAGCAAGTAGTTCTGAACTTAGGACTAATTTCACAGTCTCCAAGGAAGTTCTGAATGTGACTCATGGAGGAGCTTTGCCGAAAGGTGTGCTGTCTCTTACTCCTTGTGTGTTCCTTTCTTATTTCTTAGTCAAACTAAACAGTGCACAATTGTTGACTCCCAGTGAGATAACTCCACCCTTTAACCTTAGGTTTGGACAGTAGAAAAGAGATTAAAGTTTTACCTGTGGCCTTTTTCCTTGGCTAGCCAAGGGTGATGCTCTGTCCTTTAGCTCTGCCACCAGCTGTTGGCACTTTTTCAGCTGCTTCACCATCTGAAGAAAAAAAGATGTTAAATAATTTTAGTGAGACACATGATGACACGCAGTTTCAACTGTCAACAGAAACGACAAGAAAAATAAGGGGGTATAGCTCAGTGGTAGAGCATTTGACTGCAGATCAAGAGGTCTCTGGTTCAAGTCCGGATGCCCCCTGACCACAGTTTATGTCCAATATGTGACTTCTGACTTGACAATGATGTGGATGTCCACATTCCAGATGGTAAAAATACAAAAAGTATTTCACATGTTGTATCTAACAGTTAACAATGTTCCAACTAGTGTATAAGCACCAAAAATGTTGCTTTTATTACCTTTAGCTCTGCCACCAGTCTTCCAAAGTTAGTCCTTTTTGTGCTACTGTCCATCTTAGAAAGCAAATACCGTCTGCTGAATCTCAAACAAAGAATTTCATACTAAAAAGACAGCATGTTTGAAAGATGCCCATTTGTTTTGCTAACGCCGACTGCTGAAGCCTCTTATAGACCTCGGCTGAACTTGAAAAGGCATTTTACACAGAATAAGTACTGCGGAAGCTGCATGCACATGTAGCTTTTTATCCAAGGGTTTTTATCAGTATGTCACATGTTCTTGCCTTACGTTTGTTCACCTGCTGCATGTTAGAAACCTGCATGAACAACTGATAAGCTCCCATGTATCCTGCAAAGTAGCACCTGTTGATTTTTTTCTTTTCATTAAGTCTCGTCAAAAGATACAGTGATGCAGTGCATGAATAGAGGGGGTATAGCTCAGTGGTAGAGCATTTGACTGCAGATCAAGAGGTCTCTGGTTCAAATCCGGATGCCCCCTGACCACAATTTATGTCACTGATCACTGTAACAGATGTACTTCCAATGTCTACATCCCGGATGGTAAACATAAAAATACAAACATTGTTTCACAAGCTGTGAAATCGGTAGAGGTGTAAAACAGTATAGTAGAAATATTTAAAAAAAATGTATATATATACATACATTTTTGCCCTCCAGCTTTGTACTCCTGCGGTACGGTCGAATAGTAAAAAAAATTTGCTCCTAAGTCCTTTCCTTAGGAGCAAATTTTTCTTGACCTCGATGGAAAACGTCACAAGGTCAAGGAAAGTTGTGAAGAGAATCTGACTGTACTTACACTAGGCTACGTCATTATGCAACAGCGGATGTTATTGATGTGTCTGTAGTAAAACTACAAAGTTCAGAGGATGGACTACAAAATGCTGATGTCCAGCTGATGAGTCTGAAAGGATGGCATGAACAAAGGGGGTATAGCTCAGCGGTAGAGCATTTGACTGCAGATCAAGAGGTCTCTGGTTCAAATCCGGATACTCCCTGATTTATAATGTTTATGTTGTGTCCCAGTGGTATGCAAGTTCACACTGAACAAGAGCTGACTCAAAGTTAAGTTCAGAGAGGATGAAAGGGATTATTTCACAGTCCCAAAATGCTCAGAGTTAGAATGTAGTGGAGGAACCATGTAGCTCCTAGGTTGCCATCTTAGCCTTTTTTATTGACAGTCCTCTGCCACCATCTCCAGCCTGGTCATCATATGAGCAGAGTCTTCTACCACCAGGACTTCTCCCTGGTCCTCATAGTCAGCTACCACCAGGCCCATCTCCTGCCCAGTCTTCATACCAGCAGTTACCCACTAACAACCCCATCTCCTGCCTCATCCACTTACCAGCCAAGTCACCTCCCACCAGCCCTGTTCCCTGGCTGGGTCTTCAGAGCCACCATTGCCTCCATATCATCAGTACACTACACTACACCACCATTAGCATCAGCATCAGCCACGAGAGAACCTGAATCGAAAAAAGTGGCACTTCAAAGAGGACTACCAGTATCAGTGCAAAACATGTGGTCAGTCCAAAAACAAAAGCACTGGACATACCCAGGTGAAGGGTCTGTCCAGGATCTGGACAGGAGACTCTTGACAAGCAATGATGGTTGCCTTTAACCTAGAACCTCTTTTAACCTAGTTTTTAGTTTATTAGTTAGTAGTGTGTCACTTGCAGGATGTGAAGTGTAACACCAGTAAGTGAAAATGTCTGTAAATATCAGTCAACATGCTTGTTGGATGTTTCCACTTGAAAATTGTACATATAGAAGACTATGATATGGTACTATGTATGACATCCATCATGAACCATGAACAACTCCTCTCAGCCCCTGCATGAGACTGAGGGGGCCTTACACAGCTCCTTCAGCAACAAACTTCTACTCCCACCATGTAAGAAGGAGTGCTACCACAGGTCCTTCATTCCAACAGCAGCCAGACTCTTCAAACACCAGCATGACTTCATGACTTTCTTCAGTATGTCTTAATGACTTTTTCGATATATTTCTTACTTGTGAATAATTTACTATAAACCTTCTGTATATGAGCTTCTGTAACAAGTGAATTTCTCCTGGTGTGGGATCATTAAAGTCTATCTTATATATACAGTGGGTATGGAAAGTATTCAGACCCCTTTACATTTTCACTCTTTGTTTCATTGCAGCCATTTGCTAAAATCAAAAAAGTTCATTTTATTTCTCATTAATGTACACTCAGCACCCCATCTTGACAGAAAAAAACAGAAATGTAGAAATTTTTGCAAATTTATTAAAAAAGAAAAACTGAAATATCACATGGTCATAAGTATTCAGACCCTTTGCTGTGACACTCATATTTAACTTATATGCTGTCCATTTCTTCTGATCCTCCTTGAGATGGTTCTACTCCTTCATTGGAGTCCAGCTGTGTTTAATTAAACTGATTGGACTTGATTAGGAAAGGCACACACCTGTCTATATAAGACCTTACAGCTCACAGTGCATGTCAGAGCAAATGAGAATCATGAGGTCGAGGGAACTGCCCAAGGAGCTCAGAGACAGAATTGTGGCAAAGCACAGATCTGGCCAAGGTCACAAAAGAATTTCTACAGCACTCAAGGTTCCTAAGAGCACAGTGGCCTCCATAATCCTTAAATGGAAGAAGTTTGGGACGACCAGAACTCTTCCTAGACCTGGCCGTCCAGCCAAACTGAGCAATCGTGGGAGAAGAGCCTTGGTGAGAGAGGTAAAGAAGAACCCAAAGATCACTGTGGCTGAGCTCCAGAGATGCAGTAGGGAGATGGGAGAAAGTTCCACAAAGTCAACTATCATTGCAGCCCTCCACCAGTCGGGGCTTTATGGCAGAGTGGCCCGACTCAAGCCTCTCCTCAGTGCAAGACATATGAAAGCCTGCATAGAGTTTGCCAAAAAAACACATGAAGGATATTTTCAAAAAAAGGGGGTTTTATTTACCCAAAATATGAAAACAACAAAAT